>VXBB01009322.1:0-65639 GCA_013399915.1 Illadopsis cleaveri
GCCCCCGGGAGAAGCCCCCGCGCTCCCGCCGGTGCGCTGGCCGTGCCCTTTTGTTCCAGGCTGGAGCCGGGTGGCAATTAGGAAAGGTTCAGCCGGGAGAGTCCTGTACTGCAGGATTTTTTTCCTGTGGCCGCTGAATCAGTCGGGGATGATTGTTGCTGACATACGGTAAACAGCTTTGGGGCGGCAGTAATCCGTCAGAAACTTGTGCCGGTCCTCCACCTGATCCGTAGGTGTTGCCGGTGCAGGTGCACGTTGTGGGGTGTGTACTCTGACCTCCCCCGGCCGTGAGTAATGCCCAGCGGCCCCGGGGGGGAGAGGTGGAGTTAGGAACGCTCAACAGGTTATTTCCCCTTCGTGTCAAATTAAAGGTTGGCTTTGAGACTGGTTCGAATTTGAATTTCGAACTAGTTTTTAGCTTGTGGCGCCTGAGTAGTTGCTCCGGCTTCAGCGCGACGAGTTCCCGTGGTGTGTGTTAGCTGGTGTTACCGGAGCTCGGCTTGGTGGTGTTTGCTTTCGAGTGAAACTATGTGGTTTCGGTCTGATGACACTTGCTGGTACGCTCTTACTCACAAGTGGTGTTCTACAGGCTCAAGTAAAATGTGCACCTTACTGTATTGCTACCGAAAACCTTCGGTGCTTGAGATACTAAGTAACAAACATGCTATTGTTGTAAGATACTGTTAGCTGGCGACTTTACCAGCTCCAGTCTTACTTTCGAGGTGTGTTCAACCTCAGCTTCCAGAGTAGAATTTGGAAAACATAAAAGCTAATGTTGACTACTGAGTTTCATGCCTCATTTTAAGTATGCTCCCGGAGGTATTGTGTTGCACTTTAACGTATACACAAACACATTTCAACAATGAATTCGACTTATTCTGGGTAATATTTCACACTTCTGCTATCAGCTAGTTATGGAGACAGACAACACATACTTTTTAGCCCTTCTCAAATGCATTTATATTAACAACAGATAGGAGTTGAAGATAAATGTTGTCTTGAATAGTGTTGTGTTAGAATTCTGCTCTGTGAGGGATTGTGAGAAATTGCATCAACTTAAATTTTGCAGATTTTTTTTTTGGTGTAAAATTGGGGCGTAAAGTTCTCATTTCTGGTTCGAAACACTGTCTTAAAATACAGCTATTTTGTGAGGCTGCGGACAAATATTGCCTTCCACACATGCATGTACTGTCTTGAAGTGTTTTTCTATTTTTAAATATGGAAGTGTATTTAAAGTTGCAGAAGTGTACAGCAAGTGTATCTGTTTTGGCTGTGGACTGGTGTACAGACTGTGTTAATTGGGAGTTGTATCTTGCCATGGCAGTTATTTGAAACTCCTTCTGCTCATGGTCACATCACATTGGCCCTGGGAGCTTGCATGCATGCATACAGTATCAGCCAAACTAATTACACTGAAAGGTATGTTAATTTAAGAATGTTGCAAAATATAGTCTCACTGGGGCTTAACTCTTTACTGGGATGCCTTCAGATTTGTGCAAGTCATGTAATTGAAATAGCATATCTTTCTTGGGAAAAAAACCTCATTTTGTAAGTCCTGTGACTGTCAATGTAAATTCTTGATCTGTGATAGCTTTTTATCAAAATTATTTCCTACCTTTTCATCTTGATCACAGAAATGTCTTCAGAGACTAGAATGTGATGCATACAGTTTACATGAGTTTCATTGTCAAAGCAGACAACTTGCTTTCAGTAGATGGGTAATGTTAATTGTATTTCAGCCATTAGTGCCTGGGCCACTCTCTGTGTTGTTTCAGTAGTTATAGACAAGGAGATTAAAAAGTTTTTGGAAATACTAGAATATTGGGGGATTTCTGTGTTCACATTCCAGATTTTGTTTCCTTTAGTTACCCCTTTGGACATGGTATCTGGTTTCCCATTTTTGGGCTTGTAGTGCATTAAAAAAGCCTCTGTGAATGTTTTTCTCTTAACATTTACTTCTACTTTTGAGCTTTGTGTCCATACCCACAGTTACCTTTCCACACTTGACCTGACAAAACCTAAAAGAGAAAAAAATTATTTTTGATTGGCTGACTAATTCTTGTTTGTACATGAGATAATCTTAGCTGCTGTGATTGATTGTGTTACACCGTACTATCATCAGTCTTTAACAAAGTTTCACTGCCCTTCAGTTTTGATTACTTAGCTTTTTCCCCTGCTGTGCTGTAAAAGAATGTGGTTTTATTAAGGTGTTACGTTCTTTTTGTAGCTGTTGGTAATATACAGTAGAAAATGGTGGAGAAATGAAGACTTGCTGGAAGTTTAACCTGCTTGTGGCTGTTACTGCAAAATTTAAGGAGCCTAAGCTCTTCTGATGTCTTTTTGAACAGTACTAATGGATGCTATGGGAATGACTCTGTCAGGGTTTTAGTAATGTGATGTAAACTTTCTTTCTCCCTGTAAGTTGGAGATTCAGATATAGTCCACACTGGTAAAAAAACCAAACCAAACCAACAAAAAAAACACCCCCAAAAGCTTTTAAATTATAAATGGGACAGAACTTACTGAATCCCTGAGCCTTTTTGAATGCTGAACTCGAGTTCTTGAGACTTGTTTCTATTTTTAAATACATTCCTGAAGAGTATTTCAGTCTTTCACCTCAGTCCTGTAACTAATTGAATTTTGGTTATTCTAACTGTCTCTCTAGCTCCAGGCATGTATCTGTAAACTACCCCTTGAATCAGGAGCTGAGAAGGTGACTGTGTTAATGGTTCAAGACATGCTGATTGCAAGGACTCCTTGGTTTTCTGTTTTATAGGCTGTGACCTGTGGCCTCCATGACTATGGGTTAGTGTTGTACCCAAAATCTTACTTGGAAACACCAGTGGATTTGTTTCTTGTAGAGCATATATGTGCAAATGTTTTTAATTCAGTCTGTGAGATAGCTAAATTTGGAGCAGTATTTTATTTTTCCTGTGTATGTCTGTATATGGGCACTGTAAAGTTAGATCAGTTCTTCTTTGGTTGGTTGTGAGATTCTTCAACTGGAACAACAAAGAAATAAAAACATAGAAAACATATATGGGAAGGTAACTGAGAATGCAGTTTAACATAGGAATCTACCTCCCGTATGGAAAAAAGAGCCTTTAAAATACTGCATTTAATTCTGCAAGTGTTTCTGTAAGTTGTATTTGGACCCTAGGAAATACTAATTTTAATGTTCTGGTAGGTATTTTTCAAAGAATAATTTATATGAGAAACATGTATTTCAAGCTTGAATTTTCTTGAGTTCATTGTTCCAGTTAGGACTCAGCAACTTCAGCTACCAGATGATACTTGAGGTGCATTTTTCAGTATGACTTGGGCTGCAATGTGAGAAGAGCTGCCAGCTCCACACTCCGTAGGTCATTATGAAGTGTATTCTGGAGTTTGCTTCTGGTTCAACGTGCAGCAAAAAGATTACTGTAATGTAAACAGAGCTTGAAATCTGACGGTGCCTGGCAACTGGCTCCACCTTTGTAGAGTGGAAAATCAGTAAGGCCTTATCAGTGACCAGCTAGCTAATCTTTGTGTCCAGTAAAACATCTAGAAATGGGTTATTGTGCATCATAGGTATTCTAACATGCACATTGTGCTACTGCTTATGAGAACAGATACTTCTATCTGTGCTAAAAAAAGCTCAAAACATAGTATTTTGAATTTGTGCTTGAAGTCAAGTGGTTATTGAGCTTGAATGTGTCTGTTGACACTGCAATGTACCATTGTTGTCAAAACCTTCCGGGGACTCCTGAAAATACTTGGTTTTTAACTACTCAGTGTCAGGTACTGACTTGGAAACTGTAACTAGTCAACTACTGGAGCTCTGAATTGTGCTAAATATGTTTGGTTTGTTTCTTGAAGTGCTATGTGAAAGTGTTGTCTGTCTCAGGTCAAAGCACTCATCCAAAAGATTTGTATCAATGTTGAAACTCTCACCAAGGACTGAAGTGTTCACCCATTTTTTTTTTGCCAATAAGCTTTCAGTGTGAAATAGGATCCTCCTCTCTGTTTTCTTCTCCTGTCCTCTATACCCAGCGGAAAGGCCATGTCTTGTGTACACACTGGAGTGGTGGGGGAAAATCTGATTAGTCACAGTATGGGGGGAGTAGAGCCATGTATATGTCCATTTCAAAATTAATAGTTCCAATATTTGATTTGTAACACTGTCAGATTCTACGTGTCAGTTTGAGTGATGGTATTTGAAACAAATGCTTTTATTGTTTTTGTTATGGATTAAGAAAGACATTTGTCATTTATATCCCCACAAATATTTCTGTGTTATTGTGATATAAATACAACAGAAATAATTATCAAACTGTGCCCAGTGCTTTCTCAGGCAAATATATTACTAATGACTTCTTCACTGAATGTACTGATTAAGCAAACAGCCGTAGGGAAGTCTTAAAATGAATTCCATGAGTCTGTGCAGTGTATTTATGCTGAGTCCAAAAAGTCCTGAAATGAAAACACTGTCTTGTCTTATAATTATGCTATTTTAGGGACAGATTATTCAAATATGCACTGTACAGTCATAAATAGTAGGGGTGCTCTTGTTTCAAGGGGCTGTGACGTGCCTGGGTGAAGGATCTGAGAAAATGGAGGGATGTGTTCAGCTGAGCACTTCAGGTCCAGCGTGGATCCCTGGGAGGCTGCAGAGCAGCAAGTGCTGCTCAGGCCCCAGGTGTGACTGTGCAGGGACAGTGGTGTCTGCTTGGTTATCCATGGGATTTTCCTGCTGTGCTGTGCTCTTAGGCAGCTCCTCAAGCCCAGAGCTCTGGGGACTGTTTGGGTTATGTAGCTGCACTACTACAGGGTTGGAGAAGTGTCCCAGTGTATGCAGGACTGGGCACTTGGCTTTTATTTGCTATTCCTGACTCTGTGGGGTCTTCAGTAGCTCTTTAGAGGTCTTTCCTGCGTTTGCACATCAGGATTTATTTAGACACTTGGAAAAATGAACTATATTGTTGGTGCTAAAAATTTAAATATTGGCTGTACATTAAAAAAGTATTTATTTTCTCAAGAGTATTTGGTAATCTCTAATAGGATTCTTGTTTCCTAATCCATTATAAACAGATGTTCTACCCTTTTGTGGTGGGGGAGGGCAGCCTAAATTCGGTAAGATGATAGCAGTAGGGAGTTTTGTGTTGAAGAAGCTCACATTCTTAGGAGGAGTGGGCAAATATGACCTTTTTGGCCTACATAACTCATCATAAGGTGTATGGTTGACTTCCCGGAGCAGAGGAAGCAACAACAGAACTTGGTGTGGCTCTGATGGCCTTTTTGTCTCCCCACCCCCACATATACAAAGTTTTGATATGCTGAAAATAGAAATTGAGCAAATGTAGGCAGTTTGTTTGATTTGTAGTTCCCGAGGCCTTTCCCAGTAAGTACTGCACTGCAGAGCAGCCTTCTGTCTTCCTCACTTTGGCCTTTTACATTTGACTTCTTCTCAGGAACTTAATTATGAAATATTTCCCCACCCCTCCTAAAAAGGCAGTAATTAGTTTTCAACTTGTGATCCTTTGGGACTGTAAGGGCAGTTCCTTGCCTAGTTTGGATGGGGTCCAGTAACAGTGTCTTCCCCTCTGCCCCACTGGGTCAGTAATCACTTTAACAGATGGGCCCCTTCTCTGTATCCAGCTTAAAAATCTTCTTGTAAATATTAAATGGACCAGTTCCAGCTATTTGCACTCTGGGCTGGTGACTGTTTCTTAGGATGTATCCAGATGGGAGATAGAATGAGCTTGGAGACTTGTTAATACACTTCAGAGCATATGGTGGAACGTTTGGCTCTGGGAGGTGAGTTTGTTGGGCTGAAATAACACCCACTGCCCTTTCCTGCAAACCTTCTTGGGGCTTCTGCTTTAGGCAGCCATGGTGCTCTTGCAGCAGCATTAATGACTTAGTTGTGTTCACCAGGAATTCAATAACACAAAAATTACTAAGAAGTAACTTGTGACTGAAGAGACACCGCTCAATTTTTCAAGTTAATTAAAAGGGAATAATAACCTTAAATTATAACCAGAAGCAGTAGCATAATGAAACAGGACAGATTGTGAAATTTGAACAATGATGTCAGTTTTTCTATTACTTAAATTACAGCAGTGGTGACATGACTTTGACAAAGGACTGACCTGGCACATGTTGCTATTAAAAGGTGCATAAAAACATATTTAAAAGTAAAAAAAAAATTATAAAATTAAATAACCAAAACAAAGAATGTGTAGACAGATGCTTTCAGCTTCATTGAAAATATAATAGGCATGAATTATGTAATCTAAAGATTTATTGGTTTTAATAGAAAGCAACAGTTGGAACGACTGTAGCTGTATAGCTCTAGAAGTGACTTTGAGGTGATCCTTGACAATGTGGTATTAATTAATTAGTTAGTTGTAATTTGCATGGAGTCAGGATAGTACCTGGGGCTAACACTGCCAATTATTGTTTATCTGAACAAATTCCAAGACTTGTAATAAATACATGATTCATGTTCATTTTGGATGACTGGCTTCCCCAAATTAAATCTGGGAGAAGGCCAGATCGTGTTAACCCTCTCATGACAAGATGCGTGTTTAAAAACTTTTTCATGTCACTTGGCCCAGCGTTGTTCCTACATGTTATTTGGAAAAGTGCTCCTTTGGCCATGAATGCCTTCACATGAATTAGTTTCTCAGCACAGTGTTAGGTGACAGGGATAATGGCTTTTCCAATAAACCTGCACTCCTGAAATAATTTTTTCAGTGGGTATTAAGAGCTTGAAGCCAAGCTGAAAGGCATGGCTTTCTGACAAAAGAACTTGTGTTTCCTCCAGAATTGAAATTAAGTTGTGGAAAGTGATTGGCCATTGCATACAGGATAAACCTCTCTATTAATAACCCAGCTATGTAAGAATGGAAATTCCTGGAGCATAATCTCATATAAGGGAACTGAATGCACTTGCATTTTGATTGGGTTTTGCTCTCTATGGATAATGTAGGCTGGGTTAGTATTTCTAAAGCAGGGAGCATTTAGCTAGGAAGTACAAGAAAGGTATACAGGTTTACAGAAACAATGTTGATGGCTTGAATGAAGAACGTGTTTCATCTGAATCAGGTACAGTGCTGTAGAAGCACTCTGTGGGGTTATTTTTTACAGTGCTCATGTAGTTTATTGTGGTTTGTTTATTGTTGGTAGTTCAATGGTAAATCCACCCTAGAACTGCCCGGGAAAGTGCTGAGTTTCAAATGAGGGGATCTGTTGTTTAAATTGTTTGAATACCAGTGCTAACATGAAAGGTTTTCTTACTTGTTGTGTTTATTTGCAATCAGTAAATGTCTCTATCTTGGGAAGGTGTGTAAGGAATAGCAAGGAGGCAGTGGTTGAGAGTTACTGAGATAGTTTCTCCTTTGGAATGACCAGTGGTGTTGGGGTTTTTGATTTTTTTTCCCTTCCTGCATGATGAGGGAACCTTTTAAGTCAGTTGCATTGTTGGTAATACTAGGTTTGTCTTTCTAGCTGTTAAATTTAGTTTGGTTTACAGTAAGGTGACATTTATGTCCTGCACTTGAAGCTGTATTACCATTGTAGCTTAAACAGGCAGGATATGTCTTTTAGACATAAATGTGATGTTTCTGCAGCATGTGTTCCGTTAGCCTGAATTTCTGACTGCATTTATTATCTCCATTTTTAATAAATCAACCATGCCTTTAAAGGACTTTAAACAAAAGCAAGCATTTAGAGAAATATTACATAGGCTTTTTTCTTTCTTCTTTGTGATAGAATTAAAATTGAGAATTTTTGCCTTGTTCTTTGTATTTGGCTTTTCTCTCTCCAGTGTGAATGATGAATGCTTGAATCACCTCTAGTGAAGTAGAGCTGGATTTGTTAGTGGTGCTGGTGGTGTGCAGCAAAAGGACTGCACAGGACAAGGTGAAGGGAGCTGGGGAGCTGCCAGGACAGATCCTGTGCAGGGAGCCTTGGGGTCAGCTTGGTGGCTGCATTCTCTGCTTTGGGGTACCACACAAACACGTGGATCAAATAGTGGGTTGAAATAGTTTTGACCCTGCCTGATTAGGCTGTTGGCAACTAAATGCTACATTTTTAGTCTTGTGAGGTAGATGGACTGATAGTTCTAATTTTGCTTTTCTATTTCTAGAAAAATCTGTTGTTAAAGTCAATGACTGGCGTTGCTTGGCTGTGAATAAATTGCTTGGGATGTTTATAGCTGGCAACAATGATTTTTCTTTTCTCTGATAGAAAGTACTGGTTTTCAACTGGAACTAAACCCTTACTATGAAAATTGCATTTTGCTTGCTCCACCTTTTAACGTCCAGAACAGGACCTTTTAATTTACTCAGTAGTCGTTGCAGTCTTGCTGTATTTAAAAATTAGTTTTGTAGGAAGTAACTTTAAACATTTTGGAACACTTTTTAAGAAATAAAAAACCCCTTCTAAGATATTTCCACTTCATAAACTACTAGATGGTTACAAAACTTTGTCAATAGTTTTCCCTGTATCAGAAGAGCAGACTTTGATGTTTTAATGTTCTTTTCTTTAATTTGTACATTATTCTGAGTTTCCTGGATATGCTTACAGTGTAGAGGTTAGTATGTAGCTGACCAAAACATAATACCTAAAATCTGTCTTTACTGTCCTAGCCCTTCAAGCAATGTAATTATGTTGCTTCCAAGTGATAAGCCAAGGCAATTTACAGATTACTGGAATGCTTGAAAACACTGACCTTTCAGGTCACTCGGAGCACTCCTATTATGCAGAGATTGCTGTGGCACTGTTGTAATGTGCTGGCCTGTCACATGCTGACTAACTTGCAGAAAGCTTTGATGCAGCTGTTTTAAAAATGCTTTTGCTGACTGATAGGCACTTAGGCTACTGCCTGTGAACAAAGCCAGCTCTCATTCCATGCTTTTAGCCCCCATTTTCTATAACAACACTTCTTCCCTGCTGACTACACACACAATTCTTATCTGGGCCCAATTGTTTTTGACTTGTCTCCATTTAAATTGTATTTGTGTTAATTTTCACTTCAGAAATAGTCGTGTGTGAGAGAGATGCGGTTTGTGTGGTTTATGCAGAGCTGCTGCAAACAAGCAGCCCTGAAAAGTTCCGCGGTGGCCATAAAGAGGGAGTGGATTAGGGAGAAGAAAGTGTGTGTGACCAGGCAAGAAGGGATTAAAAAACAATGGTCCTTTATTGATGACGAGTACAGTGGAAAGTAGTTTACTGCAATGTCGCATATATTCTATAGTTTGAGCTCTAATGTCTTTTCTTGAATTGATGTGAAGAATAAGAAGAACTTGACAAATGTTTTCTTTTACAGTCTGATGCATAATGGGCCTCATACATGGTAATTATGCCAGTACCTTCTTCAGTATTAGACACAGGACTAGAACATGAATAGACATTAAGCTGACTTGATTTTTTTATTTACTATCATTACTCTTATTTAGTTTTATTAATAGTTGTTAGATCAGGTAGTGCCTGAATTGCAGAGATTATGGGAAGAGGAGAAATAAGTACAAAAGAATAAAATCTTTAATTCCAGTAGCCTGGTGAGATTCTTATATGGATAAATTTGGGGTTTTTTTCTTCCACAAAACACAGAGCATCCATATTCTCGGTGAAAATAAGGTACTGGATGTTTGGGGGAAGTAGACATCTAATTCAAGTAAGACTCTACGTAAGAAGCACGATAGCCTATTACCTATGAAGGGCAAATTTAGCAATTCACAGTTTAGTCTTTGTTTCTAGGGAATATGTTTGTATTTAATATATTCTATTGGTTGTCTGTATCTCAGATTCTAAGCCTGTTAGAGTTCAGTGCATTTGGATCAAAAAACTGAGCATCTCTGTTGTATTCTGTGCAGAAGTAGAAAATAAAGAGGTAACATCTGATTGATACTTATGTATCATGTATGGCATTTTATGTAATTCTGAGCTTCTGTTGTACAGCATGGCATCATTGTCTCCTTGTTTGGGGGGAGTGTGACATCAGGAATTCACCTCTTTACTGCAGTTCCAGTAACTGCAAAATGTGCACAACCTGTGCCTAAAACCTCTTGAAGCAGTAGCATTGTGTGTGCAAGGATAAGCACTGGTGCACTCAAAATTACCTTTGCTCTTTGACCACATACTGTACAGTGACAATGCACTAAAACATAAGTTTCAAGTTGTAAAAGAATGTAATATTTTTCCTGCTATAGCAATGCAGTGAAGAGAATAGAATGAGTAATGATTTTACAGCAGGAAACTAACTGAGCAGTGTAGTTATATAGTGAGTGTTTTCTGTTTTGGATATGAACTCTGTACTTCTTGTGGTGATTGGTAGGACAATAATATTTGGGTTTTGTATATATTTTCATATGTACTTTGTAGTTGCACCTTAACTTTCGTAGAAGAGAACTTTTTCCACAGCTCAGTTCAACATGTGTTAATCTGGATCAATTTAAATGGCACAGTGAGGCACGAAGGGTGCATAACTTACACATGTTGATAACATTACAGTATCTTTGAGAGGATTACATTTCAGAAGTGACTGCTGAAGGTGAAGCTACAAAAATGCATGGAAAAGCTGCAACTAAATACATTGATACAAGAGGTACAGATTTAGATATTGTCACTGCACTTAATTTTATCCTGCAAATCATTGGAAGTTGCATGGCTGTGGAGATGTGACTATTATCAGTCAAGCTTTGAAAGCATTCTGGCAGTAAGTTTTGTTTTGCTGTTCAGTTCTCACTTTAGTGATAAAATTGTACTGCAGCTATCTTGGGTGGAACTACTTTTTCATGTCTCAACTTTTTTGAAGTTTTTCACTGTTTTTTATCCTCACTTATTTAGTCTTTAGGATTTTTTTTTTCCAAATAATACTCTGAATTGAATGGTCTCTCTGCAAGCTGTTGCCTCCTGTTAGGTTTTTCCATTGAACTGACTCATCAAACAGATTTATCTGGTGTCCTGAAACTAAACTCTTCTGGCTTCTTACTCATTTAGAGGGATGTTCCTTTGGAAAAAACCATGGCTTGCTGAATTTGCCAGTTTGTAGATAACTCAGTTGCTTTCTTCCCCAATACCTCATTCTCAGTGACAGGTAACTTGATAGTTTTTTGGGGCAACAGTTAAATGAACTGGAGCTATAATCTGGATGAACAGGTAATTCACCAATATTGTACAGACTTTTCAGCTGTTAACCAAGTGCTTACCCAGTTTCTTCTCCAGCTGGTTGGATAAACAGCTAGAATGTCATTCATACTTTTCCATTTCAAAAAATGTGCTGAGTAAACAAAAAGGACATCTGCCCATTAAGCACAGATGGGAAATACTTGCTAAGAGGTGGACTTGATGGGTAGCATCTCTCAGTAATTATGTATAGACTTTTATTTTTAGTCTTTATGTTCAGAGTTCCTCTTCTGAAATACTCTACGTGCTTCTCATCTTCACCATAGCTGGGCATGCAATCAGGGATTAATCTTGATGAAATGATGACTGAGGGAGAGAGCAGCTTCTCATAGGCCTGGCTCTGCTTGAGTTACTGCATAGTTGATTTATTTGGGAACTGAATTGAATCCATGACATCCACTATTACATTGTGGACACGTCTTGGTGTAGTGATGAGTTTGGGATTCTTCACTTGGTGTGTCTTATCTGTGCAGAGTCAGAACAATGCACTTTTACGTAATTAATTTTTCTGTTTCTAAAAGGTACCAAACTCTGCCACAGAAAATAATTTGTGATGTATTAGGTACTTAGGGCTGAGAGTAAAGGTGGTTCTTCAGGCCTGTACAGACAGGGAGACCACCAGCAGTTTAACTGTAAAGGCAATTCTAAAAACGCCATGACATTCTCCTTCTATTCAACCTGCCAACAGAAAGCTTTTGGTATTACTTACAGTGCTGGTGTGTCTGGATTTTCACTGTCAGACATACATGTTGGCTGTCAAACTTCTGCCAGTATATACTGGGGTTTATTTGTAGCTTTCTTTGATACCTCAATAGTTTTTGGGGGTTTTTTGTGAGTGCTTGTAGAGTGTGCAGCTTTCTTCCTCTTCTCAATATTGAAAACAAAGCTATGAAAGTAATGGACAGGCATTTTTAAATAAGAGCATTACTTTTGGTCATGTTGGATGATGGTTTTTGTGGACTGGTGTAAATGGTTTAGGCTAAATGTTCTTTTAACTTGCACTGGAGTAATTTTTTTTGCTGGCAGAGAAAAGAGCCTCTAAAATGTGTTCTGGAACAAATGTAAAGTGAACCTGCTAAAAAGTAAAAATGCTTTGCAATTTAAGTTTACCATTCTATCAGCCTTGTTTAGGCTGAGTTCCAAGTGCAAGCTGCAGATACTACAATTCCCTGTGTTTTGATGCTTATCACTTGCTTGCATGAGAAGCTCAGATTTCATTCTGGTAAAAGTGTGTACCCAGCGCTAATAGCAGTAGCAAAAGAAAAACCAAACTGAAAATACGCCTGTATTATATCCTAAAAATAAAGAAAACCTAAAATAAGGCTTTTGAAAGTTATTTCAGAGTAGTACTGATGTTTGTATTTAATTGTACAGATGCAGTCGTGTTCTATGTAGGCATGTGGGGCAGTAGGTTACTTGAAATAGTGATGTTAATCTATTTTATACCTAATGCTTTACTAACAGCCTTCCCTCCAGTCTGGAGAGAGGAGCAGAAAGTTTAAACTTCTGTGAACTGTCACTGCCGCTGGTGTCAATATTGAGGTCTGTGAAGAATGTGCGTCAATAATCGGCACTATTGTTATGGTAAAGCTCGTGCTGTCTTTGATCTTTTGAGAGTAAACATGGCTTGGGAGCACTGACTCCTGAGCTGACAATGCACTGTCAGGGAAAATGTTACCAGTCTGATAAATGCATCCAAACCGATAATTGGTACATGCTCGTGGAACCTTCCAGTGTTCAATTTGTCAGGACTGGGCAGCTAAAATCCTGTTTACAAGATGTAAAGCAGAGGTAGGATGGGAAAAGAGCCTTTAAATACTTATTTTTTTTCCTGTGTTGCCTTGTAATAACTTAGTTCCTAAAAAAAAGTCACGAAACAGTCCTAAAAATAGATTGCTGATTTATCCAAGGCCTATGTTGTCACAAAATTGGTCCTCTACATCCTTTACTTGCACATGCCAATATACATTTGATGATTGGGGTGCTGGTGGTAACATGCAAGGGCAAGAGTGTGCTACAAGTGCAGTTCTGCTCTTGAAAGAATTTATGTTTAGCTGTGAAATTAAATGACAGTGTTTTATGTGCAGCTTCCCTCCAGTCAATGTGCTGACTCACATCAGGCAAAAGTGTGGAAGCCCTTCTGCCATCGATTTCCTTTTTGGTTTTTTTTGTGGAACAGATTTGAGTTAATGCACAGCAATGTGAACAAATATTTGCAGAGGGGGAAAATACAGCCAAGTGGGATTTCTGTTACCCTTTTTCCTTGCTTCTTTTTGAACTTTGTCACTCTTGAGGTGAATTTGTTCTCTTTTTGTCAGTTAAAGCCTTAACTTGCTCTAGAATGTGAAGCTTAAGGTAACAGATGGGGCAACATCTACACTAGTTATTTCCTCTGGTCTGTAACCTTTTTTGTTATTTTCTTAGAATTTATAGCATTCAGAATGTTGAAGTTCAATAGAGCTGCTTTCTGTAGCACAAGGAGTGCTGGGGCAGTCCAGGGGTGAAGGAAAGGCTCTGGAAACTTGAGTGTTTTCAGGTTGCACGCTGGAGTGTCAGGTTATAGTTTTGCAGATTTTTCCTTCTTGCAGTTTTTAATGTGAAGTATAATCAGAACAACTTTAAAAAAATAGACAAATTTGTTCTTGTTTAAGGGTTTTGGGTTTGCCAACTCCATTTTTAAAAACGGTTCGAGGTAGCTAGGAGATGCAATTCTGTAGAAGCCCAGTGCATTTTTTAAAATAGCTTTGATCATTTCTGCCCCCATAGTTTTCTTGCATACTTGGGAATGTGCATTCCAGAGTGGTGATAAATGGACATGATTCAGTTTTGGTCAAGAATATAAGCTTGTATCATTGATGTACGAGAAGTTGTGGGAATAGAAGTTAGTGTCATATGGTTAAAGCTGTTGGTGAGGCAGTTCCACTGAAATGAGTTTATTTTTAATTGCTGATGTAAATATGAAAGTAGCTTTGTGACCTTTTTACAGTAACCTTTGGCTTTCTGGGTGTGGCTTCTTTTTCCTCTTTGAAGGGACTGCGTTTTTAGGTCTAATTGGGCTTTTTGTCACCGTAAAAATGAACTGGGGAAGTGGAAGGTTAAGTTGAAACTACAAAAGGCAGGCCTTGAAGCTATTTGATCTGAAAGACTGTAATTTTAGGTAATTTAAGATTTCTGGATTTGCATACTAGGTTTTATGTAAAATTCAGTGTTAGTTCATCTACAATGGTGGAAATAATTTTAAGTCTACCAAATGGATTTTCATGAGAAGAATTGCTTTTGAAGTGTGCTGTTTTGCCTGGTATGCATAAGGCAGCTTGCTGTTAGGAAGTTCTAATCTGGTCAACAATTACTGCTCTTGAGCATGCTAGTGAATTCCCTTGTTCCATCCCTCTGCTTTGATGTGCCAACAGGAAAGAAAGAAATCCTAGCTGTATGTGTGTAGGGTGGGATGGGAAACGATGTGGTGGTTATGTAAATCTGAATACCTACAGAGGCCAGTGTGAAGCCTGTGTACAGCCTCTTGTCCAGTAATTACTGTCATTTTTTCCCAGTGACTGTAGCCAATGTCTCTTCTGCCCTGGCACTGTGAGGGGAGGGAAGGAGACTGGGTGTTGGCTGCTGACTCAGTGAGTGAGAAATGGCTGGGGTAATGCTCCAGCCTGGGGTTCATGGGAATTCAGCTCTTTGGAGTGGGGTAGGGATAGAGTCTACAAAAGAGAAAAATCCAACCCCCAAAAATCAAGAACATGGTGTTTTTAAAAAGTGCTTTTCTTAAATTAGTATAGAGTGGTTTGTACCCAGTTTTTCTGAAGAGATCTGGTTGTGAACCAGTGGTAGAGTGAAAGGCAGTGGTGGGACTGCTGCCAGTAGTAAATCAAAGGGGAGAATTGTGGTCAGGGCAGCTGATGGTGCTGGGCACCATCTCAGGCCTGCTTTTAGTGCCTCTTGTCCAGCCTTGGCTCCCCGATGGAGCTGGTTTCATTGCTGCTCTTTAAGAACATGAGGAGTTAGGACTGAAACAAAAAGGTGTTTTGGGTGGCAGGTTCACCCCTGTTGCTACTAAGTGTCCTTTTAAGGAAAGGGAAAGAAATGTGGACGTGTCTTACTGGTTCTTCTTGCTGATTCTTCTGAAGCTGTTATGTTATATTCTCTTATGCTTGTTCGTGGCCTTGACTCCTAAAGAGAATGGAATAGATCACTTTTTTAAAAAAGAAAAATATTAATAAATTGGAAGGGAAAAATATATATATGTGTTTTCCGTAAAACATGCTTGTAAATCTTTGGTAAAAATGAGGTTTCTTTTGCCTTCTGAAGTGAAACATCCATACTTTGCAGATATCTAATAGTATAGCCAGGATTAAGATTTTAAAAAAAGAAATCCCACTATAACTGACTGTGAATAAGCAATTGTGTTACCTATGAAAGCAGCAGAGAGGGTTATCAAAGTGTCTGCAGGTATGTTGTTATATGGGCAGTGTTTCTACTTTCATAGTCAGTGAATAATCCACCTGAGAAGTTTCCTGCTTCTATTTTGCTAGCTTCTCTTCTTGGCTGGTCCTTTTCCATCCCGAGAAAGCCATCATCAGTGCTAGGCTGATTTCCTTATTTCAGTTCAGAGCAGCTTTTCAAACAGAGGAGATCCTCTGTGCTGAGAATGAAAGTACCCTTAAGCTTTGGGCTGTTGCTGCTCCTTAACCCTTTGTATTGCAGAGCAGTGGCCTCCAGGTGCTCTTTGAACAGATCCTCGATGTGCTCCATGTGCTCTGACAGCAGACTCTGCTCCAAGGCCCCTGGCTGCTGTGCCTTGCCTCAGTTAGGTTGTAGGACAGTTCTTCACTTGGTTCACACAACTGAATTGCTTTTTCTTAGACCCCATTCACCCCTTTGCACCACTCTTTGGAAACTGAACCTTCACAATCACTTTGATTTTTCCTAGTAGTAGTGGATAAGTTTATATTTCATAGACACTGAACAAACAGGGTATAAAGGACTGATGAAAATAAAGATGTTGATTGAGCTGTAGGAAGATGCTCCTCGGGATGTGTAAGTTCATCTGCAGGTCTGTGGGCTGCTGAATGCAATGGAACAACTTAGCTTAAAAAAGCAAAGGACTTTTTTCCCTCATCTCTTCTCCTGCACTATATTGTTCAGACTTTAAATACTGGTTTTTCTCTTTCTACACCTTCAACTATTACCTGGTTTTGAGTTCTGTCAGACCTGTGTTACTCAGTTTTGAGACGGAATGCAAGGACAATTGTAGCATGCTGGTTTTTTTCTGTAACACCTACTAATCATTAATGTGTTGGTTTAGAAAGAGTTTTTTCAGCAGGAAAATCATGGAACAGACTGATGTGCATATAAGCTAGGTGAGACTGACATTTCACAACTGTCTCTCAAAGTGTAGTGGATTGTCTGCTTAAACAGATACTTCTACAAGGTAGGTATTTTCAAAAAATAGGAAAATCCATTTCATGGTGAAGTAATATGGAAGCTAGATGTTGATAGAATGGGGATAGTCCTTTTTGCTGAGGAAAAATGAGGTGTTTTCCACTTTTCACACTTGCCTGATAAGAAGGTTTAGGAATGTTCACCTTGCTGATGGCTGAATAAGCCTTTTGAATACTGTGGTGGTGTTTGTTACCTTGTCCTCCCAATCCAAGTCTCATGTCCATCTCCTGCCAGGGGATATGGCTGCTCTAGTTCTCATTCTCTTCTCTCCCAGTGACTTCCTGCACTTGTTTCTCTTCGTCTTTCAATTCACAAGCACTGCATTTGAAAGTAAAACAGAACCCTGCTGTGTTCCCTGTAAGGTGCTTTTAAACCAAACTATGTGTTACCGTTGTGTCCTTACTGCAAAGTCACTAACAACTTCTAACACAAGAAGTTACTCTTTTTCAAGGAGCTGTTAGACTTAACGTTATTTACCCTCTCTTCCTTTTTGAACTCCTGCATTTGTGTCCTTGATTTGAGACTTGCTTTCTTGGGATGTGTGAAGTTAATGCGAGCTCAGAGTTGTGCTGTGTTCTGAAGATGCTCTAGTAGCCATGTGAGTGCTAAAATTGAATGTTCTTAACTGACAGCTACCCAGGTTGAGGGTGGGAAGATGCCATCTGGGTGTGTGGTTGTTCAGGGTAGGGAAGGACACTTTTCTTGAAATTTCTTACTAAGAGTGGTTGGTTGAGATTCAGAAGAAGAAATTCTGTACCTACATGCAGGGCAGGGGTGAAAGTCTTACTTTCCAGTGACATATTTCTTCATACTGAGATTCAAGGGATAAAATATCAGGGAAACACACTCCCACCCCACTAATCCTGCTACTACAAAAATAGTTGTCAACTACTTCCATGAGGCAAAATGTAGTGTGTGTGTGCATGTTCAGAACACCTGCATTTCACATGTTAATTTTAGAAGAATTTGGTAAATTAACTATAGACTGTAATAGTTTTGCTGTGGCTATGTCGGCTGTAAAAAGCAAAAACAAAACAAGCAACACCCTCGCCCCCCTCAAAATTTTAAAGAGAAATTAACCTTTGTAGGCTACTCTTTTATTGTCACATCGGAAGATGTCAAGGCTGTTGTTGTGCACCTGTAACTGGAATTGTAATGCAAGCCTCTTAAACATTTATTCATACTTGTGAGGTCTGATCTTGGAAAATCAACCAGCTCTGCCTTAGTGGGATATTGCTGCTTATCCTGAGGCTCTCATTTGACAGATCTTCAGAGTATAATGATCTAAAATTTATATGGTGCAGAGCTTGGTAACTGGATTATGATTCTCTTGATTAAAAACAAGGTGAGAAGCATTCTATCTCCAGGTAAAGTGCTTGAATGCCTCGATTGCTGCTCTGATGCCTGCATTCATGTTGGTAATTTCTTGGTGGACATGTGTGCATTTTGGCTTTGTATTTTTTAAATAAGAAGCCATAGTCAGAGACAGAAGATTTATTTAGGCTTCTTATATAAAGCTAATACAGTATCATTTCACTTTCTTTGATACTGATACTATGTTCTTCTCCTCCCCCAAGGGAAAAACCAAACTGGAATAACTCCAGCTGATGTTCCCTGAGTGATAAAACACTAATGCCGAGCTGTGTATAAGAGTAGAGATTTGGTTGTGTCTGCAGTTGGATGATTTGATTTGGTTTCAGAAATGTGCTGGAAATGTGACTTACATAGAATCACTCAGTAATTAAGGTTGGAAGGGACTCTAGGGATCAGCTAGTCCAAGTCTGTGCCCAAAGCAGTTCTCACCAAATCTGATTTATAGAATAATTGCAGAACAGTGAGGTCAGACCATCTAGAGCTCAACAGAGCTCTGGAGATCATCTAATCTAGCCCGATACTCAGAGCAGGGTCAGCTACAGGGCTGTCCAGGATCTTGTCCAGATCAGTTCTGAGCACCTCCAAGGATATTCCATGGCCTTCCTGGGCAGTCTGCACCATTTGACCACCCCTGTGGTTTTCAAACAAACCCACCAGGTAGGTGGTGTGTGACTGGGATTTGCTGCTCTGAACTGTATCAGTTGCTGATAAACTGGTCCACCTGTGTGCCCTTGTGAGCTCCACTGGTTCACTGTAATGGGGCTTATTTGACTTTGGTGGGAGGCTGTAGTTTGAGCTTCTGCATTCCCAGGGCTGCCCTCCAAACTGTACCAGGAGCAGTTGCTGTTGTTGGAGTTGAGATGAACTGAGAGGGATATGGGTAACAATGACCACATAAATGTGTGTAACACTTGCACAAGATATGAGGGAGGGGATATTTTTGAGGATGGGAACTAGTAGGAGGGCAGTGTGTGCTGCTTAAGCTGCTTATATTGTGGTAAAATAATTGCTTTTCAGGTTGCATACCGAGATTTAAACAATTGAAATATTACATGAGTTCCTTGAAGACCTTGGTTTTGAAATTATACCAAAAAAAAAAAAAAAATCAAATTTGAGATAAATGAGAGGATAAATCCTTTCAATTACATGTTAAAATTTATACTCCAAATTAGGAATCTTTAGTTCTTAATAATACTGACCTAGGTCAATATGGTAGAGAAGCGACTTAAAGCAAAAGCAAAGTGCAAGTCGTGCTTCTCTGTGGCAACATCCCTTGCTGTGGGGAGAAACACGGCTTGCCACTTTGCTTTTTTAGCCTGTCTGTTCTGTGTGATTTTGCTATCTTTTGCTGGTGTACTGGCCTGGAGTAGTGATCTGTGAAACACTACTGCCAGCTCTTTGGAGTTTATGATCCTGTGTGGTTTCACTGCCAGCTGGAAAGCAAAATGGAAAGAAGCAGAACAGACAAGGATCCCAAACTCTGAAGCATGCTTTTCCCAGGCCTTAGCCATCAGGAGCTAGTAAGCTTTACTTAGCTGCTGATACTGTTACCAGGGTGTTTGAGTGGTATTCTTCAGCTGCAGTAACTTGACCTGAGATCATTTGAGATGTATCTGCATGTGGGTCTTGCACTCTGGTTTGTTTTGCCTTGTTCCTGAGTGTCAGCCTTCTGCCTTTCATGGATAATGTGATTTACTAGGCCTGTGTCATAAACACTTCTATAAATACCCAGATTTAACTGGATCTGTAATCCAGTGTTTAATTATTTGACTAAAATGCAGCATCCCTCCAAATTTGTGCATACTGTTCTCGATTAAGGCTTTTTTGGGAGAGAAGTCTAACGTTTTTTGCATTGGGCAGCAGTACCACCAAGAGAAAGGTTTTATGATCCTGTCTGTGATGTGTGAAGCTTGGACTTGAGAGGCCATTCTGGAAAAGTGAGTCATGCTGAACAAGCTGGGTAGTACATGGATGTGGTGAGTTAAATACTGAGCTACTTTTTTAGCTTGGAGAGAACAGTGCCCAGAAGCCGGAGCAAAAATGTCTCTCGTAGAAAAATTCATCCAGAAAACTAATGATTAGGGAATGTTTTTAGATACATGCAGTATCTTTATGTTCAAAAGGTAGCCACTAACCTTTGGAATTCCAGATCATGAGGCAGTGGAAATTGTGTTCAGTAAGGTAGTGTCCTGCAGAGTGCCATGTGGTTTTGGATGCACAGGGAGCCTTGAGTGGAATGGTTAAACAGCCTAGTTATTGTTAAAATGTACATGTGTATGTTTAGTCCTAGTTTTTCCTCTCAGGGTTGTTCTTTATGATGTAAAGATGACTTGTACTATTCAAACTGTCCATGTGTACTAGGGTAGAGACTTCGTGTTTCCAGAGTGATCTAAATCAAAGTAGGATCATGTTACTGACATGTAGTGTTGAAAATTCTGTATTTTTTTTTAAACTTGGATTGTGCATTGTCATCTGAAGAGCAACTTTAATCGTGGTGTTCCTCATACAGACTTTTCATGAGGTGGGCCGTTTAACATGGGTGAATGTTTGGAAGGAGTGGAACTCTTCACTAGAGCTTGGAACATTTGATATCTTGGAACCCAAGATATCAAATGGAAAAGAATTACTATGAGTGCTGCTTTACTTTTTGGTGGTTAGTACATGTGCTGCAGAGAATAAGGTTATTATTTCTGTTTCAAGAGATGGTTGATGTCACTTCTGTGGGTGTACACTCAGACAGAAGGTGAGACTAAAGACTGGCTTCTCAGCCTCAGTGTTTCTGTGAAGTTTTTTATACACATTTCTCAAGAGTCCTTTAGTGGGTGTTTTCTCCTGCATTTCCCACTGCTATGTAAAAGAGATAATCAAATATACAAGCAACATGCTCTGTGGCAGTCCCTGAGTCCTTAGTCTGGTCTCTTGAATCTTCTCTCAAAAATACATTCCAAGTCCTCCTTGGAAGGAATGATAATCAAGTGAAAAACTGAAGATGCAGGCTGTTAGCAGAGTGTAGGACAGGCATAGCAGGGCTGTGGGTGGGAACGTAGCTGTAGCAATGTGCAGTTTGCTGTGGTGACCCTGCCTCAGTGCTCTCCTCCTCCTGACTGCCTGCACTTGCTCCAGGAGTTGGCTGCCAGTATTTGAAATACCTCAAGTAACTCTAAGGCTCCCTGTAGAGAGGCTGTGGTGCATTGTGTATGTGTTAGACTATGGAAGACAAAGCTCTCCTTTCAGTTGATAAAATCAGTCAGATAATGGGATTCTGACCTCATTGCACTAATTGCTGGGGAAAAACTGTTAAAAAATGGGTCCCCTGCCCCCAGTCAGCTGAAGGCTTCTATGATAAGACAATTGGAGGGAATCTGTTGGAATTTAAGGTGGCTGTAGTTTAACTAGGCGAGGACAAAGGTGAGTATCTGTAGGAAGTCATCCTGGTCAGTGTTGGAAACAACACTGTGCTGCAGCTGAGTGCTGAAAGATGCTGTGTGTAGGGAAATGACCCCTTTATTCCTTGTTCTGGGCTGGCTGAGGACGATTCTGTTTTCTTTTCTTATACTTCCTCAGGAAGCTGTGTGTTTTGGGTATTGACTTTGATTATGTTGATTTTTTTTAAAGTGATAAATATCACCCCCTAGATACGCAACAAACTGCAGAAATTCTTGTAAGAGCTTCAAATTCTGATCGTTCTGATAAGCAGTTTTAATTCTTGTTCCCACAAGTGCAATCAAAATGTATTGATTCTGCATTTAACCTTTAGAACTTGGAAGTCCAATAACATCCTACTGCTGAACTGGACTTCCCCAAGAATAATGGAAAATTAATTTTAGAAGCCAAATAGAAATGCAGCAAGATGGGTGAGGTGTATGTATGTCTGGCATGTCATTCTGAAGAGGAACTCTCACTCTAAATATAATATTACTGATAATACTATATGTAATACAGTATTCTATAGTATATAGAGAGTAAATGTAGTGGTTTTTTCCTTTTTTGACACAGCCCAATACTAGTTCTTCCTTCTCATTTTTTGTGTCTTGAATAAGAACACTGTCACAGTTGTTAAGGTTTTTTAGGATACATAAGAATGCTTTTTGACAAGAGCATTTTATTGTAAGTATGGTATACACAACGAGACTGCAAGCTTGAAGCAAAGCTGGTGCTCTTTACATGGTTGAGCTTGTGATCTGGCCATTCCCTTCCTGTGGTTTGCTTGCTGTGGTTGAAGGACTCACAGCTGTCAGACACCTTTCCTGTCCCCACTGTTTTCTGTGGAGGGCAGGAGCAATATCCCCCCTGAGGTAGCAGAAGCAGTTGCTTTGTTTTGTTGTCTATAGGGCAGCTGTCAATGCTGATCTGCAAAGCCAGGCTGGTAAAGGTGCTAATTGCAACTTAGTGCTTCCCACAGGAGGTTCCTCTTGTGTAGTCCAGAGGAAAATCTGTTTTAGGTAGATATCTAGATACTGTTTTCTCTGAAAATGTAATAAACTCCCTGGCCTTAATGAGGAATTTATGGAAATGGATGGCAGCTGTAGATATTTAACACTTATATTTATTTATCAAAAACTACTGTTAAATTTTATGAAGAAATAACATGGTTAAAAACTCATTTGACTTGACATGTCAAAGTTTGATCACAATTGAGAAGACAATTCCTTAAAATCTATCTTGTCATTCAGAACACAATTCACCTCCTATGAAAAGCAGTTGAGTTAAAAAGGGAACAATAATTCCTCTAGTAAGTCCCCCTAGACTTGGAAAGATACACTGGGAAACTGTTCTGGCTTGGAGTTCGAGAATGTGTAGGAGCTCTGGCTTTAATCTGAGCTGAGATGTAGGAATCTAAAAAGTGTTAATCTGCAAGAGACCTGCCCTCTGGAACTTACATTATTTTGAGGTAGAATACTAATTTCTGTGACTGTTGTGTGAAGCTTTCCAAATGTCCTCTCAAGCCTGTGGGTGGCTTCAGTGCTGCTGCTGGCAGCAGCTTTTTCACCTGCAGTGCAGGTAAACTGAGCAATGCTATTTGCAACATCACTGCATTGCTCAGGTCAGCAGCCAGTGTTCTGTTAGGTTGTTTTCCTTCAGGATGGTTGAAAGGAAAGCATATGTGTGCATGTGCACACATACCCAGATATGTGTGAGAAGGTAAAAGTTGGATGAGAAAAGGCATAGTGTAAAAAACAAAACCAAAAAACAGCCCTTGAGAGGAAGGAAAGAAATAGGTTGAGAAGGGGAAGAAAAAAATGTTTGTTGATTTTTGAAGGACCCTTATAAGCCCACAAAGGGAGCTTTCTGAAAAGACGTTTACTTTGAAATGTTTATTTCTCAGGGCAATTCCAAAGATGAAAGAGTTGAACGAGATTTGATGTTTCCAAGATTTTGGGCAAATGATAAGTTTCATAACTTTCATATTGATGTATTGCATGTGTGACTCTATCCTTCAAATACACAAATTCTATCCTTCAACCCACAGACACATACATTTCCCATATAGAGAGCTGGGAATACTATTTGTCTCTAAAAAGGTGTTTAGGATGAGCTTAAGGAAACTTTTCACCTTAATAAAGCGAAAGCATAAAATAAATCACTGGAGTCATGATACCATCATTCTTTCTATTCTTTTTATTCTTAGTTTATGTGCTCAGTTCTGGGCTCCTCAGTACAAGACAAGGGGCTGCTGGAGAGGGTTGACCATTGGCCACAAAGATGGTGAAAGGTCCGGAGCATCTCTCATGAGGGAAAAACTGGGCCTGTTTAATCTGGAGGAGAGAAGACTGAGGGGGGAATCTCATTAATGCATATAAATAATCTCCCAGGCAGGTGCCAATTGAATGCCAGACTCCTCAGTGGTGCCCAGCAGTGGCCATAAACTAAAATACAAGAAGTTTCACCTCAGCATGAGGGAGAACTTCTTTCCATGGAGGGTGGCAGAGCCCTGGGAGAGCTGCCCAGGGAGGGTGTGGAGTCTCTCTCTCTGGAGACATTCCAAACCCACAGACACATACCTGTATCACCTGCTCCTGGTGACCCTGCCTGGGCAGGAGTGTTGGGCTGGATGATTTCCAGAAGGCTTTTCCAGCCTTAAAAATTACGTGGTTCTGTGTGATTCATTGGTAATACAGATGTAGGAGTTTGCAATATCCACTTGCATTTCAAAGGTATTAAAGGGTCTCTGTTAAATTATTGTAGTTCTAGACTGGGGCATCTTAGTTTTCTCCTATATTCCTAGTTTCTGGGTGTTAGGCTGTATATATTTCTCAGTTCCTGCTGAGTCACCTTGATTTCCCTTAAATTAGTGGTGGATAACATGAAAAATAGAACACTTTGAGTGTGGCCTAAGAGCATCACAACAGGGGCCTCAGCTGATGGTAGCACAGGCTCATCATTCTGCCTCAGTTGTCAGTGCTAAGTAGGGTGAGTACCTTCACAGGTCTTCTTCAAACTTCCCTTGGTCTTTTGTGAGTGAATGCAGTTCTTTACAGATCAGAAAGTAACTCAAGTAAGCAGTTTGTGTCAAAGCCAACACTCACCTCAGACTGCCTTTGAACTGTTTTTACTGTTCTTGATTGGACTGTTTGGGCATGCAGAAAGAATGAAAATAACATATTACTTGCTTTGCTGTGTGTAACTAATGGATATTTGATGTTTCCAAGTCTTGTGCATTTCAAGTGGATGTATTAGTAAAATCTAGGGGAGGTGATGGCAATAGTGTGAGCAAAAAAATGGAGAACAAAGTGGAAAGTCTGAGCTTCTGCAGAAAGGAGAAAGGCTTTAAAAATGGCAACCTCAATCTGACTGAGCAGTGAGTGCCCTGTCCAGGTGTAGAAAGGCTGGTGAGTTTGTGAGGTTGGTTTGGTTTTTTTTTACACTTGTCTTAGGGGTGTTTTTGTGCAGTTGTAAATCTTCTCACAGTTCTCAGAAGCATGTTACATAGGCAATTCCTTTCTATCTTACTCATGGATTAGCTGTTATCTTGCCCTGCTCCAGCTCTGGGTTTGCCAGTTCTCCCAGATCCAGCGGGCGCAGTGCTGAGCTGGTTGAACTGGGTTTTATCAGTTGGTGCCGTATCCAGAGGCACTGGCGGTGTTTGCCCTGTGCAGGGAGGCACAAGCACTCAGCCAAGGAGCTCACACCGTGCTGCTGAGGGGCCTCTGCTGCTGACACAGGGCTGGACCCTCGGAGCACTGCCAGGGCAAGTGCAGTGAATGAGCAGAGTTAACTTCTCTTGCTAATTGCAGGTAGAAATGAGGCAGCCTATTTCAATTACAATGTAAGTTACAACTTTTGCAGTCCTTTCTTTGATTCCTGTTGCACCTTCTTCTGAACAGGAGCTACACAGAGCTTTTTGCTTTAGAAGTTTACTTGCAGAGATAAGTCTTCACTTGTTGATGAGATATTTAGCCTAAGAAGCTCTTGCCAAAACTAAGACAGAATGAGAACATCAGAAATAAGGAAGGAAATCAGTATTCCTTGACCGTTTAGCAAGCAAAACATTCTGTTTTGTTTCAAAGATAGCTTTGTGTGTGTGAATTGTTAGTGTTTTAGTATATATTTGGTCTGAGTTTAAAAAGCTGGAGAGAAATAATCTAATTCTGGGGTAGAGTTGAATCAATTTGTAATGCAAAGGAGCAGCGTTTGGTACTGAATTGTGGAGAATTACAGCTGTTTGAATGAAATACATCCCAGTTAAGTCGCAACAGCTCTTTGAAGAGAAGTGAGCCCTGAAAGAGAAATGAGCAGTAATGTGGTACATCCTAACCCTTGAAATTCAAGCAGAGGGAAAAATGCAGAGCTTTTTGGCATTATGGGAAGAACTTGCATTTTGAACCCAGTTGCAAATTCTGATGTTCTGAAATTGGATAAAATTTTCAGAGGTATTGTTTGTGAGGGTCAACACTCCTACTGCTGTTCCTTGTGATACAGGACTGGATTAAAAGTTTTGAGTACTTTTTGCTGTAGTGAGTTAATGTAACTGAAACAAATTGAGAGCAAAATAGATTTTCAAAAAGCTGTCACAGCCAAGTTTTAGAGATGTTTGTGCTCTGATTCTGTTCTTTAATTAGTGGATTGCATGCTTATGAGGGGGGCGGGTATGGAGCAAAACACTCCCTCTGGAAAGGTAGAAAATGTAGCAGCAGGATGTTCACTATGCATTTCCTGCTGCCTTCCTGCCTGTTTCCAGGCCTTGGGCTCTGCTGGGTTTTCCTCCCTCATGCTATTTTCCCCTTTCCAAACGTTTGCTTGTCCTGGCACACTAAGTAGTTGCTCTTTTCGGCAAAAATGCAGGTATGTCAATATTGTCACAATGTTACTGTTTAATCTAGTTACCTTAGAGAGGACCTTGTAATTTCTGCAGTGCCAGTGTTCACCAAAATAATTAGCCTGCACTAAACTGCAGTCTATTAAATGTGACCTGTGTGCCTAATACAGTAGCAGTAGGTTCTGTAATCTGTAGCTGAGTGTTCATGAATTAGTGGTAATCTGCATACAGTTAAAACAAGCAAAAGGAGAGTGTAAGTATAAATGTTAGAGTATAAATACAACTGATTGGACTAGGTACCTCTACTGCAATCTTAATGAGCAGCCCAGAGAGTCTATATCTCAAATGCTGCTTGTAGTCCTTCCTTGAAACTTCTTTTTAACTTCAGACTCTGTAATCTGTTTTGCCTGTTCTTCCCCCCTGCTCCCTTCCACAGGAGCACAGGAAGTTCAGCTGTGACATATAAAGGCAGGAAATGTGTAATGAATGAGCCAGGCCAACTTCTTCTGTAGCTATTCTATATGAATGTTAATATTACTTTTGAATGTAAGTTTCTGTTTGTGGTATTATACAACTATTGAAAGTGAAGTCTAATCTTTGGGATTTTTTTTTTTCTTCTTAGAGCACAACAATGGAAGAAACAGCTATATGGGAACAACACACAGTGACTCTTCACAGGGTGAGTTCATACAATTGGCTGTGTGTGCCTGATGCAGGATACTGGTAGTTTTTGAAAACAATAGGAAAAAGCCAGATGTCAGGAAGTAAAAGGAAAGGAAACTGTCATATTCCCTTGTTTAAATTTAGAAGTGTTGTATAAGCTCCATATGACGAATAACCATGCTAGAAACAAAGCTTTAGATTACATCTGTACCTAACTGAAGGGAGGTAGAAATCTGTGTTCATTCATGGTAGTGCTGTAACTGTGCTTGAAAGTTTTAAAACTTTATTTGCAGGGATATAAACAATGTAGTTGCATATAAATAAATGTATTCAAAACTGTCTTATTTGCTTGCCACTTTCCTAAATCACTGACTGGAGGTAGTGGTTCTGGGTGGTCAGAATGTGAACCCTGCACAAAGGAATGTGTGCTGGGAACCAGTGAATAGCTAGACTGCTTTTGCATTTAGACTGACTTCTCTAAATTAATTTGAGTTCTGATGCAGCTATCATGAAGCTGTACAAGAAAGTCAGTAAGGAATTAATTTCTTAGGAAAAGTCAGAGCAGGGTAGGATGCCATTTCTGGCAGCAACTTGGTATTAAAGCAGCCATGGAATCATGGTCCAAATAGCTGTATTCATCCCAAAACCAGGGAGATGTGCAAGTGTTGTCTCAAGGGAGCAAGTTATACCATTTACCTTCAGTTCATCATTTTAAAATTGCAGTGTTGGTGGGATGAATGGACCTTGGACAAAAATGTGTATGTGGTAGGTTAGCTGGTCTGATCAAATGTTAATTCTCTGTCAGACCTGTTAGCTGTCGATTCTAAAGGCTTTAATGTTGTAGATTCAAAGTAACTGTTTGGGTAGGTGCCCTTCGCTGAGGGGAACTGTTGCACTCAGTTTGACCACAAGGCTGACAAAGTATCCCATCTCTGACTGCAGCTACGTATTGAAAGTGGAAGTAAAAATGAAAATATGTAGTGATTTTATCTAGGCTACTCTTTAAGCTTCCAACAGTTTTTAGGTCAACAAGTTTTTAAGCAAGAAGTGTTATTTCTATATATAATTAATTGCCCTTTGTGCTTCCATCTTGAAGCTGACCAGTCATCCCTGTAATCTCTGTAAACTTCAGGGGTTTTACTCATATTACTGATTAAATAATACTGCTTTATAGTCAAAAGCAAACAAAAGAAGCCATAGTGATAAAAGGTTGGCTTGTAGGCTTGGTGATAGCTCATTTTCTCTTGAAGGAGACCTTTTCCTGGTCAGTTGGAGCAGTAATTTCAGTGACACCAGAAGTGAGACGTTTAGTCTGTGCACAACAAAATAATGAAATGCTGCATTATGGTGTTACCTTGAACAAAATTTTAAATAACTGGTAGGAACTAGAGGGCTCATTGTTGGTTGCACTTGCAGCATAGTCAGGAGTTCTTTTATGGCATTGATGTGAAAGTATGATTTGATCATAATTTTGGTTATGATCTTTTATGTGCCAAAATTCTGCCAACTCTTGTGGTATGACTGTTTTATTACCTGATTAAGTAGCTCTTAGGTGTTGAAAGCTGGTGATATGTACTGTTGTTAATAACTCCAATAGCATTAATTTAGTCAGTTAAAAACAAACAGTGATTTCCATCTGCCAGATAACTAAACCAAACCCCTTATGCTAATATGAAACAAGTATGTGCTTAGAATTATCCTTAACACTGGGAAGAGGGTTTCCTGGTGAATTCCAGCACTGCTGTCAAAAGACTCCTTAGAAAGTTTTTTGGGAAGTAGAGGCTGGAATTTCTTACCAAAAGTTTTTGTTGCCTTTCTTTACCACCCTTCCAGCTTCCTGGGCTGGACTGCTACTTAACTCTTAAGAGACTGCTAACTTAACTTTAATTGAGACTGAATCTTAACAGTCTCAAACTCAGTTAAAGCTTATCAGGTAGCTACAGTTTATCTTTTATTGAGAGATCTTCTGGGTTTATATACTTAATTGCAAAGTACTTGAAGAAGGTACTATGCACTTTTTTCCCTACTTGGGGCAAAGTTCTGTGTCTGTGGTAGATGTGTGTCCTTTCCTCAAAGCACAGAAACCAGATATGTACCTACCTTTTTACCTGTCCCACCCTGCATTACTCTGGGGAAGTAGAATAGTACAGCTCTTTTTTTGGTGTGTTTTTTCCAAAACATCTGACTGGTGAAGTTCTGATACAATGATTTTTTTTTTGTAATGCAGTTTTACTTAAGGTACATGTTAGTATCTTGTATGATCTGTAGTGATCAACTTCTTGCCACTTCCAGGCATGTCTAGGAGCTCAGCTCAGTTTTCAGAGAGCAGTTCTGATCATCACTTGTCTCTCAAGATGATGGTAGGCAGCAGGATAAAATGGAAATTAGGTAGGCTGATTTTTACTAGGAGGTTTCTTATGTGACCTCTTAAATTTTCAGGATTTAGGATTTGATTTTTGAATTGGGAGTGTTTTGGAAAACCTTGATTTATCTTATTAGAAACTCTGTCTGACTTGTAGGCCCTTTTAACTGCTGTCTGTATATGAGACTGCATTGTTTCAGAGCTTCTGGAAGAGAACATCAAAGTATGAAATGTAGTCATCTCCATACTGGTGATTTGATTTGCAAATCTGCTTTTAAGAAGTAGTATGACAAGCAGAAAGATAAGGTTTACAGTGAATTTCTGCTGCCCTTAGCCTGATGTTTGTATTTCTTACCATGGGCGGAGAATTTTAAAAATATTTTTGTTTATGGTGAAGGAAAGATAGAGAATATTTAAATGAGGTTTGACATAAATGTCTTTGTTATTATCTCTTCTCCCTTTCCTTCCCCACCCAAACACAGTGCAAACTAAGTTCTGGTTGTTAAAATAATGGAAAATTAAGAGCAGGAGTGTCATGAGAGGGGAAATATTACCGATTTGAAAGGGGTTTTAGTAGCATATTTGTGTAGGCTATTATATGTTCTCTTTGACTTCAAAAAACAAAACTGAAGAAACCCCTCAGCTCTGGTCATGAGTGCACATTTAAGATCCTCCTTCATGGCACCAAGTTTCACTGAATTCTTGCATCCCAGCCATGATTTCTGGTTGATCTATCTGGGATGTATTTTGAAAGAAGTCCATTCCTCCTCTAATGAATTCAAATAGATGTAAAAGAAGCAGTAAGGTGTACCCCAGTCCCCCACACTTAGACTGGCTTCCTTCTTAGCAGCAGTATGGACTTAACTGCTCAGCTCCATTTCTGAGCACTGACTCTCCAAAGCTGTGCTTTAATACTGTTCCTGTTCACTGCTTACAGGCAAACCTGAAGCATCTTTTTATGGCCTCTGTTTTGGGAGGAAATCGGAAACAGGTTGGTTTTGGACAGTAATTAATGTCCAAAAAACTGAATGTCATGTATCTTGCAGCCACATGCAGACTGCCATGTTGCCTCTGCTGTCACTGTGAGGTTATGAAATTCCTTGCTAAAGCTGGGTCATGTTTGTTAAAAAGGCTGAAAAGGAGAAGGTGAAGTCTGCCAGCATGAAGTGTGTGCTCTGTGGAATAGAGGGATGAGATTGGCCCAAACATCATCTTTTCCATCCAGTGACTGCATTTTGTATAGTTGAAAATTGCAGAATAAATTCTTGAGTAAAATACAGCATTTAAATGGTAATATCCTCAAAATATTTTCTGGGCAATGATGAAAGCTTTCTGGTTTGCAGATCAGTTATATTTAGAAAGCTTATTTCCCACCCTTGCTGCTTCCAGGCAGAAATGTAAGCATCATTGTTGTATCTTGAAATATCTAACAGGAATAACTTTTCAGAGGCATTGACCTTGCTGTAGTGGCAGGTCACCCTAGAGGGAAAAGATTGAAGCAAATTACTTTTGTTAAGATGCAGATGATTTGCAAGTGCTGACAAGGTTTTGATGTATTTAATGGTACAAGTGATCTTGGTATTATTCGTAAGAGCTGAGCCTGCAGTCATACTACAGTGTGCAGCAATCCTGTCAGTTCCTGAGCTGAGTGAGGTCGAGCTGGGTAAATACCATCGGGGAAAACTCAAAGAAAGTGTTGCAGGAAATGATATAGGGGTTTGAGTCAGAGTTGCAGCTCAGGGCTTACTGAAGATTGAGGTCTTGCTGATGACCACCTGAGGTCCAGGCCATAAAAATGCAAATGAGAACTCTAATCTCTTGGAAGAGACTGGGTAGTTACTCCAAAACTCTTTGCCTTCTAAAAGTATTTATTTTTAATCCATCTCCTGTTACTGGATTCCATAGCATTGGTTGGTTCATTGATTCTGCTTTCTTTCAAAAACTTGTATTCATCTCATGGGACCTTTTTGTGTTTGGCATGGGAATGCAAATTGTGACCATTAGATTTTAGAAAGTAAAAATATTTCTCTTGTTACATTATAGGCCCCTGGATTTGGATTTGGTATTGCAATATCTGGAGGAAGAGATAATCCTCACTTTCAGAGTGGTGAGACATCAATAGTTATTTCTGATGTGCTGAAAGGAGGCCCAGCAGAAGGACTGCTGCAGTAAGTGCCAATCTGTACCTGGGTTCTGATTCGGGGGCGTTCATCTTTGCCAACAGTAGCTGAATCTCCTAATTGTTTCTGTCTCAAGTTGTCTGTCTGTAACTGTAGGTGTGGTAGGTTTGTAATACAGGCAGTTTGCTCAGGGACACCTATTCACCAATGTTTTCTTTGTGGCATAAAGCATTTATACTGTACATTGTGATGTTTTTCATGTAGAGAAAACGACCGTGTTGCAATGGTTAATGGAGTTTCAATGGATAATGTCGAGCATGCATTTGCTGTTCAGCAGCTGAGGAAAAGTGGGAAGAATGCCAAAATCGTAAGTTTTAAAGTTCCATAGTTATAGAGCAAAGGTGAAATAGTGTGATGTGTGCTGTAAAATACAGGCATGATGCAAGGTACTCGAGTAACACCTGTGTGATGTTTCAGGTTTAAGTGATAATCATGGCATGTTTATCAAGTGGGTCACTCAAAATGTTTTTTTGAAATGTCAATGATGATGATTTCGTAGTGTGGCACAGGATAATTCAGACTCCTTTTCTTTATGGTAAAATTCTTCTCAGGCTGCCAAATGGTGGCGAGTAAGCTTTGTTTAATATTTGTTTACTTTGTTGGATGCACTTTTACTCAGATTTTTAAAGGCTGGTGTATGCTAAAGGACAAGTTGTTCAGGCACTAACACAGTTCTTTTTGTGCTCAGTAAACAGTTTGCCAAAATAAAGTATAATTACCTTAATTCCTATAATTTTGTAGACTTATTCTAAGTGGTTGGGTTTTGAACTTTTGGAAAACAGAACAGGTCATCACCAAAGGGTAGTAATCCAGCTTTCTGTAGAAGTTTGGGGGTTATGTTACAAAAAAAAGGAACAAAAAAAATGCACAATGTTTAGAAGTTTCTTAATTAATGAAAACAGACTTCTAGGGCTTGGAGAAAAGCTTTTTTGCTGACAGATTTTTAGTGCATTTGTGTGCTTTAATGCAGTTGCAAAGAAAGTGTAATGTTCTGCATTTGTAGATTTGGCAGCAGTTCTTTAAAGCTTACAGAAAGCAATGTGTGGCAAGCTGTGCAGGGCTTTCAGTATCTTAAACATTTGGCGTGTAGATTTATGTTTAAAAAAAGGTAATTAATGAAAACTTTATGGTAGAACTTGGTTTGGTTCTGTACTACATAGCAAACAAGTCTCTGAACAAGGCCTGGCTTATATTCTGGAGCCAGCTAAGTTGTACAAACCAACCTTGAACTTCTAGAACGACTGCTCCCCTTCCTCCATATCTTGCATAAACGTTTCTTTGGAAGACTGGGAGACTTCAGAGTTGAGGAGAATTACTGTCAATAGCAGACTGAGTATACACTAGATTACATGTTAGCAAAAAAGGGTTTTAGCAGTGCCAGTAAATGATTTTGTGGTTTTAAGTGAAGAGGGCATTCAAATATGCAGCTCTGAAGACAGAATATTGTGTTATGCTACAAAGGCTGTTGTTACTTTTTTGCCACTTGTGCAAAAACATCAAAAAGGACTAAAAGAACTGTAAGAACAGGTTTCTAATAATCTGTATTGGTAAGTCTCCTCTATTAATTGGTTATAATTTTATAACGAGGTTGCAGCAATTCAGAGCATTCACACATACATCTGCATGTTTTGAATGCTGGGGTTAGTTTGGCTTCTGACATTTAGTAACACCATTAGCATTGCACAGCCAGAGGCTGATCTGTGCTGCTGGGTTGCAGACCATCCGAAGGATGAAGAAAATTCAGATTCCCGTGGCTCGCCCCGAGCCCGAGCCGGTGTCTGAGAACGAGGACGACAGCTACGACGAGGAGATCCGGGAGCCGCGGGGCAGCCGGGGCGCGCCCAGCGCCGGCAGGAGGCACGACAAGGGCTGGGGCAGGGACCGCAGCGCCAGCAGGGAGAGGAGCCTGTCCCCCAGGTCAGACAGGAGGTCTGTCACCTCCAGCCAGCCTGCAAAGCCCACCAAAGTCACGCTGGTGAAATCCAGGAAAAACGAAGGTAACTTGTGGGGACGTCTCTTGCTAAAACTTTGGCTGGTTTTTGAAGGCCGGCTGCTTCACTCAGTGTTGTGTTAAAGGCTGTGTGGGCTGAATGAACAGTGCTGTTCCCAGTTTGCCCATTTTACCAGCAGCTGGCACAAAACTTAAAAAGTGCTATTGTATTTTTGGTGCTATTTTTCATATTCCAAAATCTGTGTGCTTAGTTAAGGGTAAAGTATTATGTAGGGTAAACAAATCCCAACTGCAGCCAACATCTGGTAGTCAGCAGCTACATACCTACACTTCAGCTGAGTCTTTAGTAGGTGTCTTGTTTGGAAGAGGAAAAATTGTAGGTAGCATCTAAATTAAGCTATTGGAGCACAGCTCTGATTATAGGCAGTGTTGGAAAAACAGACTGATATAATGGCAAAGCTATATGATACTCTGCTACAGCCCATTGTTCACTCTCCTCTTCGTGTTGCCTGTGCAAATGCTGTAAAAAGCCATGTTGTAAATCTCCAGATACCTCCCTCTTTTCTGCTGTAACTTCATCAGTTTTCTTTTTTCTTTCATTGTAAAGAGTATGGTCTGCGGTTGGCAAGTCACATATTTGTGAAAGAAATATCACAGGATAGCCTGGCAGCAAGAGATGGCAATATCCAGGAGGGAGATGTTGTACTGAAGGTACAGTATGTGGTGGTGGTGGTTGTTTAAAGGCAAAACTCACTGATACAGCTCTGCCTACAACTGGCTGTGTCAGTAACACGATTATAGTTAATAGAAGGTGTGTCACTTTTCATTAAATGGTTTCAAAGATCAAATTTTATATGAATCAACTTCTCTAAGGAAAGAAAAATTACTAAGCCTTTTTGGTGTTATTCCCTAAGTGTTATTCAGGCAAATAATGCCCTGTAAATACATAATAAAGACTGTTTGAAAAAGTATGAAGCTTTGCTCAGTTACAAGTAAAATGTTGTGGAACTATTGTGCAACACTAAAGCTTGCCTTCAGGTAAATTTTTTTGTTTGGTTGGGTTTTTTTAGAACTAAATATACCCAGGGGTTAATTTTTTGTGCCCTATCCCTGGCAGTGTCCAAGGCAAGTGGATGGGCCTTTAAGCATCCTGGTCTAGTGGGAGGTGTCCCTGGCCATGGCAAGGTGGTTGGAACTGGCTGGTCTTTGAGGTCCCTTCCAGCTGAGGCCACTCTATGGTTTTTAGTTCATACTATCAATTTTTATTTCAAGATAGTGCTGTGTATATGTTGGTGCAGAAAAATGGACCATTCTTTGCTCTGTTGAGTATAGCAGTGCTGGTTCAAAAAACATAACCAATCTTTTACATATTTTGTATTAGTGCTAGAGGCTTTGACTTTGAAAGTTGAAAATAATTTTCTACATTATGCAATATTTTGGATGAGCCCAATGGTCTTCCATTGTATTATGGTAGTTTGATAAATATTTTAACTATTTCTAATTATCATCAGGCAGAACACCACCCTTTTTGCTGGAGATTCACTGGGGTTTTTTTAGTAAGTTTATATCTGTTCTTTTTTCCTGCTCTATTCCAGATAAATGGCACAGTGACGGAAAATATGTCCTTAGCAGATGCCAAAACATTAATAGAAAGGTCAAAAGGCAAATTGAAGATGGTGGTTCAGCGAGATGAACGAGCCACACTGTTGAATGTCCCTGATCTTTCTGACAGTATTCATTCTGCTAATGCTTCAGAAAGAGATGGTGAGTATAAAAACTTGATTTCTAAAGAGGAAAAAACTCCTTGTGTTGTCAAGATGAGAAATACCTAAGTGGGATGAGAGGGTGGGGAGGAGAAGAGTTAGGAGTAAGATTATAATATGGGTAAATTTTTGTTTGAATGTGATTGAAATCCACACCTTCAAAAGCCACTCTTACCATCAAACACCAAAAAGATACAGTCCCTATTCTTGTGGCTTCTTTCAGGAATATTAAGTTTGTTTTTTATGTAATAATAAGCATAGATTTAACATCTTCATAAAAATTCTCTGCAAAAGCTTATTCCCATTTAAGCAGGTCATGCCACCATTTAAATTACAATCATTTCATGAAAAAACAACTTTTATTTAACAGACATTTCAGAAATTCAGTCGCTGGCATCAGATCATTCCAACCGATCCCATGACAGGCCCCGCCGCAGTCGTTCACGATCTCCTGACCAGAGGTCAGAGCCTTCAGACCATTCCAGACATTCTCCACAGCAGCCCAGCAACGGCAGGTGATGGCAGCATTGTATTATTTTTAAATCAACTATTTAATGTGACATAGAAGTTGTAGGAGTGCTTGGATTTATATGGTGTAACAAATGTGAAGCAGAGCTATGGAAGCAACAATATGACATTCTTTGTCTCAAGAGATGTAGATAATAATGATCCAAATATTTTAGACTTGAGGAGAAACTGAACCTTTCTTTAGTGTTACATCTTTTTTAAACATAATCATAGAGCATGGTTGTATGAATGACAATGCAAGTTTGATAGCAATGTATGTTACTGAATAATGTGTAGGTGTATTTTGGTTTTAGAAAGCAGTTAGCTGCAAGGAGATTGGAGATGACTTGTAGCACAGTTCCTGTTGCATGTCCAGCCTGGGTAAACTTGTTGAACTCTTGCTTTGTTTAGGCATAGGGATTATCTTATGATACATAATCATATGATATGTTTCTGAATACATTTAGTTCCACAAAACAAGGTGTCTTACACAGCAGGTTTAGCTTTTACCCTCTACTTTTTAATATTTGAATTTGGTAATGGAGCATTGATTGTAATTCTTCAGTACATAAGTCTAATCCTATATGAATTCAGAGACAAGTAATGTACTGTATGGTTTGGAATTTTTTCTCCTGCCATATGAAACTTCAGTCCTGAATAACAAATCTGCCCAGCTTTGCATTTCCATAGTTTGGAGATAGACATTCTAATTTATTGAAATAGCGTTTCAGTTTAGGATTTCAAATTCTACTCAATATTTAAAAGAGAAGTTTCTCTTCTGACTGCTCATAATATGATAGAGCAGAAATTAGAACTGATCTGTGCTAATTCCAAATTCAAAGCCTCTATGTGAAGATTTTTAGGCGCTGTTCAAAAAATCTGAAAAAACGAATTGCAGCTGGCTGTTTCATTAAAGATATGCCTGATTGTTTATTAATGAAATTGGTTTGCCCGAGGGGAAAATAACACACCTTCAAGGCTTTTAGAGTCCTTTAAAGGTCAATACAACTGCAAGAGAGATTGTACCTGCATGTACACCTGCTTGGGGTTATGGGTTACAGACATTTTTGCTTCTTTCGTGTACGTTGTTCAGAGGGACCACAAGGCATGACAGCTTATTTTCAATCAGGAACAGCAATAATGGAAAACTCAAAAGCAGGGTCCCAGAGGTAGGGCTTTGATTGTGAAGGTTGTGAGACCTCTGTCATATTTCAAAACTGTATGTCTTGACATGCATTTCTAGTGCAGTCTGATAGGGCTTGTGGAGGGAGGAACAAAAAAAATCTATCAGAACTGGAACTATGACTGACTTAGTCTAGTGTTAGTGCTTTCCTGTCCTACTGCAGTGGTTTAGGTAGGTGGTCACTTCCTCCCTGTAGACCAAACTGTTGGAAGAATCAAATCCTCCCCAAGAGGGAACTTTGAAGTTATCTCAGCTCTGAATGCATCCGTTCTATCTTCTTTATGAGCAAGAGCTCCTTTGGCATGGCTTGACTTCCTGTGCGACATGTCCCTTTCAAGATCAGATAATCTGGGCCCTGAGCCATGTAAAGAAAAACATGCTGAGATCAACTTCTCTTGGTAATGGTTGTTTGTGCACGTTTAAATCCTCTGTAAGATCAAATTAGTTGTTAACTACTTACTCTTTTTTGAATTTGGTGGAAAATCTGGAGGAAGAAAAAGGCTCAAGAAAGGGCTGAGAAAGAAGTGTGCAAAAAGTCTTCCAACTAGGCTTAAGGAGGATATTAGAAATGTATTGAAGATAATGAGTCTTTATTTAGACACTGTTCTGCCAAGTGTTTGTATGTTAATGAGGAGGGAAATTCCAGGGGAATCCTCTTAGTCCTTTTGTAAAAGCTTAAGTACAGACTGACATTCCTCTGTGTGCACCGGAGTACAGAAATCTGCTAACAGATCTGCCTCAGCATTGCTTTGGGGTCTGGCAGGATCTTCAGTGTTGTCCATCTTTCAGTATTCCTCCTTGGTATGTACATCAGGCTGCTTGCTGTGTTCCTGGATATAGGGTTTCCATAACAATTGCTGTTTGATCATTCTATCAAAGCATTAATTAGCACTTTAGTTTTCTTTAGTCTAAAGAAAGTTCACAGATGTCTCTCGAACGGTCTTTAAAAAATTCCAATTCTAAAACATTTTTCTTAACCTGCTAACAGGGCTAATTGTGCTTTGTGTAACCGATGAAGAGTTGTTCTTAAAAAGTTAGGATGAGCAAAAGAGGTCTCTGCACCTAAGCTGGAGAGTACCTCAGGACAAGTATCACACAGCCTTTCTCAGCTATCTGGCTGTTGGGCTGGGTAAGCTTTTGATGTGACCCATCCTAAAGACTGGCATTTAAAGCCAGGTGCTGCCAAACCTGTCAGATGATATCTCTGGGCTGCCCTTTACTAATTGAAAGAATTCCTGCTTGGGAGCTCTGTCTCTTATGCTGACTTCCTCACCTAGGTATTGGAATAGCAAAAACATCCTCTGATATGTTTCACACTTCACCCTCAGCAAGAAAGATGTGGTAGCTTGAAGAAATCACTGTAGAGATTATCATTATTTATGGAAGGATGAGGCTGACTTCTGTAATACCATTGTCAATTTATATGTAGCGTGAGAGATAAGTTGTTCTGTCCATTTTCGAAACAAGCTGAAAAACTAGAATTTAAGATAAAAATCAGCCCTATTTTGAATGTCTTTAGGAAGATGCTACTTTGCTCTTATTCTTATGCTGAAGGGTTTGAGATGTGCTAAAAACACTTTTGGGAAGAGCCTGCAAGTTCTAATTTTCTCTAGAGACAAACATTGTGTGTTGCAGGTCATCTCTTGTTATTCAGTAATAGCACTAACCTGTAGCTGATTGTATTTTGTAATTTAAAAATGTTTCTGTTAAACACACTTTGAAAAAACGTCAGGGAGAAGGAAGTGAGGTAAAGGGGGCCCTGACACAGCACAGATGTTAAACAATAGTGTCACAGTGCACACAGGGAACAACACTTTAGTCTCTTGGGAAGTGCAGCTGTCAGTTTTTAACAAGTTTCCCTCACCTGGAACCAGTGGTGCATCAAGTTGTTTCCTGTATCATCTTGTGATGTGAAATATTCACAGCTTATTGGACAGTTTAAGCAAAGTCAAGGTAAAAATCTACTCCCCTGCTTTTCTGATGTTTCCTTTTTGTTCTATCAGCTTTTTCCCGTTTGAACTTTCACTTCTTAGGTAGAGTAGAGCTGGCCTTTTGCAGGCTTTTGAGTTGGGCAGGGTGGATTTGCCTGCACACACAGCAGGCAAACAGCCCAGGAGCCTGTTGCCTCAGATACTCACCTGACTGATTTTGTGCTGGGCCTTCAGTGTCTGTATTTGAGTTACTGTTCTTGGGAGCTTCCACATTTGCATTCTCTTGATGTGTGCAGGAATCAAAGCAGCATAAAATTACACTGGGTTTGGACTGTGCAGAGGAAATGTAAAATGAATTTTGTCTTTGTGTAGTAACTATAATATTTTTTGCCTTATTTTTAAAGCAGAACAGATATTCTTACTTTGTAATAATGCTCCTTTCAAATGTTAGGAGATGCTTGGAAGCAGGTAGAGAAGGCTCACGGGGAAATTTACTGTAGTATCTTATTAACTATGCTCATTATCCAGAAATCTCTGGGGAGTGGAATTAGTTGCAGCTTACAACACTACAGAACTTTTGTTTTTTAGGACACTTAACATGCGTTTAAATAGCTGAATATATGTATCTGTTTTTAACAAGCCAGGAACTGTTTTCAAGGGAGTGACCAGTCCAGTCATGTTTTAGTCTGGTACTGTCTAGCTTATGCACCTAAGCTGGAAATCCAAAAGAGGAATAAGAAAACATCTATCAGTGATGTTTGGGAAGGAAGTAGAAGAATAAATGCTTACTTTCATTTTGTTCTACATAGTGGTTTTAGCATCCTTTTAATCAACCGTGGGAGCCTCCAAAAGGGACTTTGTCTGGATAAAAAGAGGCATAAATAGTGATTTTAAAAATTAAACTACTCTGCTTGTTTTTATCAATGACTTACAACAAGATCCAAGTCATTCAAGAGTGCTTCTCTTGGCAGTTTGTTGTGGTGACTGGAATACTTTTCTGTATTCTGTTTGGCTGCCTTCAGGCACATGGTTTTAAAACTGGCAGAGGAATGCACTGAGAAGTTGTAGTATGTCTTGGCTGAATAGCTAAGCTTTGTTTCTTACATTTAAACTTCATTTTGTTTCAGGAAAGCATTCTGCTTGAGCTTCCATTTTTGTAATTTCTTTTATTCTTTACTGCTTGTCTTGGATGAGGAGACTGGCTGGAATCTGTTTTCTGAAGTCATATTTCCAACTCTTGAAGCATTATTTCTGGTTAGGATCTTAACAGCGTTAACTCTGTATGATGAGGATTTGATCCGTTTTTATGGGCAGTGATGCTCATTATTGCCCAGTAGCACCATCTAGCTGTTGGTAGATGTGCAGAACTTCTCTCTTTTTCCTTCCAGTACAGACCTCTCCTTCATGAGAGCAGATGGGCTTGTACCTACTGACCAAGCCACTGTTATCCTTGAGAAAATACCTTTTTCCTCCCCTTTGGCAAGTCAGTCTGGTATTACATGACAGGCTGCTATTAGTGTGTGTCTTATTTCAAATATGCTTTAAATCTTTGCTTATTTGCCAACTCCCAGGAGGGAAACTTTAGTTTTCTAGCTCATTCTTAATATTCATCTGTTCCAACCCTATTAAATTATTTACTGTTCATCAGATAGCAGTGTGTGGTTAACATTTCAACATGCAGCACATGTTGAGTTCTGCTGTGGTACAGCTGGCAGCTGTAGCTCAATACAGCAGTACAAGAATACCTGATCTTTGGAACTCAAGGAATAGAAATTGCATTCTCTAGAATTTTCCTTGCTTGCATCATTTAAAAACAGGCACTTACTTTAACTTGTCCTAAATTACTTCAGTTTGCACTCCAAGTGCGCATAAGAAATGCGTAAGGAGCAGCAAATTGTCTTTGAGTAAAATGCGTGGATGGGAAGCACTCCTCTCTTGTCATAGCTGTGAATTGAAGGCCTTATCCTCTCTGAGGAGATGAGAAATAAGGAACATTGATTGGGCCTTGGCAGGGCTTTGCAAAGATAAAAGGTGCCACACCAGCAGCACTTGTGTTTCAGGGCAGCTGACACACAAAGGAGCAGATGAATTAGCTTGGTCACAGCAAAGCCTAAGAATTGAGTCTAAAAGTCCATGATTTCTATAGGAAGGGATGAGGAAAAGACCATTGTAGTGGATTTTCTTCCTTTCTTCCCTTTGTTTCTCAATTCCTTATGTATCTATGACTATACAGCACATGTGTGTGAGTTGTGTGCTTGAAGCAGAGAGCAGTCTGTCACCTTGTGCTGCTGCTCTTGTAACTGCCATGTCTAGGGAAGTCCTTTGTTAATGTGCCATTAGGGACAAAACAGCAGGATTTAGAAATGGTAAAAACTATTAACATTGTGGTAGTCTAAGAACAAAACCTTCCTAAATAGTAATAGTGATACCTTATCCTCAACTTGATGAATGAAAATATTTATTCTTTAGTCTTAGTAGACTGAGATCATAGAAGCAGTTCTGTATGCAGAGTGGAATCTTTTTCTCTAATATAGTCATCGAAGCAGAGAAGATGAGAGAATAACTAAACCAGGAGCTGTCTCTACACCTCTAAAGAATGCAGATGATATTTCTAAAACTGTGGAAGAGGTGACAGTTGAAAGAACTGAAAAACAAACTCCACCACTCCCAGGTAAACATATTAAAATATATTAATTATGCATGTTGTTGAGAATGGATGACCAGTAAAGATTTAATGCTCTTGCATATTTGTGGAATGACTTTCAAGTCTTCAAATAGACCAAGTCCTAGTTACTTTTATTTCTGAATACAAACAGTCTTTGTAACCATAATCCCATTTATATCTTAAGAGTTTTGATCCTGCAAACCTAAGTTGTGGGGTCTGTCATTATGTAGGGGTCAGATTTCAGTGTTTAGGGTTGTAGTTAAAAGTGATGGCTGTAAAGAGTTTTGTACTGATTCCTCAGGCAAGGTTAAAGTCTATCATTCCTTTTCTGGGTGTTCAGCAGTAAATGTGTTCTTATGGGTTACTGTAGCAGACTGTATTTATAACAACGATGTAGTTAAGCCCATTTAGAGCTACTATTCCCAAGATACAACTCAAAACACTCCAAAATGCTTTGTTCATGTAGCACTTAACTGCAGTCATGGACCAAGAAGGCAGGTTAACAAATGCAGTACAGCTAATCAAACCAGAGCAAAGTCTCATTCCTTTTTCCCAAAAGGGGAGGATAAGCTAAATGGCAGCAGATAAAAGCCAGATGGTGTAAAAAAGAAAAAAAACCATCAAACAAAAGATGATACAGGACACTGTTCCAGGCAGGCTGGCACTTACAAGATTTTTGTTTACAGAATGAGGCACTTCAGTGAAATTACAAGTGGAGAAAGGAGCTGTGCAGATGGTTTAGAGGGAGCTGTTACTGAAAGGCTGGGTGCAATGAGAGAAAGCACATTCAAGCTTGAAAATATTTGAGGACCTAAGGGATAAGCAGTGACACTTCTGCATGTAGTAGTCAGTAGCTTAGTGAAGAACTGGAAGGATTATGATGTTGATAGACTCTGAAAGATCTTAAAAATAGGAACAGTAGTTTTTCTGATACAGCAGCCATTATTAAAAAGATGGTCATAAGAGGTGACCTTTTACAGCAGTGTTATGAAGAGAGGCAAATGGAAGAATTTATATTTGCCAAGAGGGAAAAAGATGTGGCACTGAGATTAGAAAGATGAATTCTGCATTTCTGTAAAATACTGAAGATTAGTATTTGGCATAATACCAATCCAGCCAGATAGATGACCCTTAATCCAAGGTGATGTACTGATTATTGGTCTGAGGGGCCAATAGCAAACAAGTGATAAATAGAGTGGGGGTTTTGTTGGTTGGTGGGGAAGGAGAAATGTTCTGTTCTTGTGTGAATGGGAAGAGGCACATGGAAATACTTAGTTTAGGTGGGAGGAGTTGTAGGCCAGTACATAACACTGATAAGTTAAACTGCACATTTTCATCTTTAAATGACCAAATGGATATTGGAAATCTTTGGTATTTTGATAGAGCCAAAGCCAGTGTATGCACAAGGAGGTCAGCCAGATGTGGATTTGCCAGTCAGTCCGTCTGATGGTCCTTTACCCAACTCCACCCATGAAGAGGGAATGCTTCGGTAATGTATCTCTGCACTCTGTTTGAACCTGCCTGCTTCTAAGCAAACCAAACTTTCATCCAGTGTGGTCAGTAACCTCTCTCTGTGCTCTGATATCATGTCCAGTATCCTGTCCTGACCCTTCTATTCAAAAATAATAGGATGAAGACATGAGATTTATTCCTGAGCCTTGTTGGCATTTACACTGTGTAATGTACCCTTTGAAAATCTATTCATTTCTGTGGAAATGAACCCTTAGAATAATCAACAGGTGAAAAGGATTTGCTGGGTTTGTCTCTCCCTGGGCACTCTCACTCCTCCTTTCCTATTCCCATCTCCAAAGAGAGGAAAGTTACTGTAGTATATTCTTTACCTTTCCTAGTAATTGGAGAGCAGTGGATAAAGATTACTGCAGAAGTGTGCAATATCCCAGCATGGAAATAAGTCTACCTCAGCTGGGATCTCCTTTATGGACAGTAGTGTATGTGAGAATAGATTCTAGTTTGGTTTGACCTGGAATTCATCTTCATCTCTTCAGAGCCAAAATAGATCTGTATGCCAGCACAGCTCTTTAAAAGGAAGAATGTTTTTGGAAGAGTGTCAGTGTCTCACATAAACACTGTGAGTGTAAGACAAACAAACCATAATAAACATGTACATGCAGGTGGGTTTTTTGGAGTGCTGCTACTGAGCATGTTGTAATGCTGCAGTTGATAAGCAGTTAATGGGATGTTACAGCAAAATATTCACTAATTGACTAACGAGCAGATTACTTCTTTGCATGTTTCAAATTTCCCAGGATATTTTATACTATGACACCAGTAAGTAGGTTATTTTCTAAATTTCTAGGCCAAGCATGAAACTGGTAAAATTCAGAAAAGGAGATAGCGTGGGCTTGCGACTAGCAGGTGGCAATGATGTTGGCATATTTGTAGCTGGTGTTCTGGAAGACAGCCCTGCAGCAAAAGAAGGATTAGAGGAAGGGGACCAGATTCTCAGGGTATGTCAAAACTGTTAACAATACAAATGTTTTGTTGTACCAAAGAAGGTTTTCTTTCTGTAGGATTGAGTGTTTTGCCTTTGTAGTTCATACACTTTTTCTTCTGTATGTATTTATTAGATTACTTACTAGGAGCAAAATCTTTTTACTGTACTGCTGCTAGGAAGGTTAGTAAGTGTTTTACATTAAATTCTGTAGACTAATTCAGTTGATAAAGTTGTTTGATTTCAGGCTGTGTGACTAAGTTGTCAGAATGCTCTGTGGGCTACTGATGTATATAGGTGCTCTATAATGAGTGTGAAATGAACAGCTACCTGTTATCCTAGAAGCTGTGCTTTTATTGAGAAGTAATGTGGGGCTCTTTAGAGGTACAAGAGGCATCTTGAAATGTATGCACTTGGTATGTATGAAATTGAGTAAGAAAAAAAATCATAGCAATAGATTCAGTTTTCCTATTGTGTAATTAAATGTCTGTAATGATGTCATATGCTAAATCAAACTGATTGCTTCATTGATACCAGGTAAATAATGTAGATTTCACAAATATCATCAGAGAAGAAGCTGTCCTTTTTTTGCTTGATCTTCCTAAAGGCGAAGAAGTAACCATTTTGGCACAGAAGAAAAAAGATGGTAAATATTTGTGTATTGGCAGTGATGTAGTAGACTGCTTAGAATAGCATTAAAAAGTCTAGTGAACAATAATTAACTGCTGGTGTGCAGGAAATTGGCACCTTAGACTATTAAGTCCTTTTGGCTTTGGGATAGGTGGCTACTACAGATGGAGTAGAGACTGATAGGGTGCCAATACATCCCCCTAAACAAACAAACAAACAAAATCCCAAACACAAAATTCCTCTTCAGAAATAACCCTTACCACCTAAATAATGTCTTGGCATTATCCTTGGAGGAAGTAGAAGAGTCAATTGTAGTTATGCTATTTGCTATGAGTGATCATGCTGATGTTTGTACATGCAAACTTCTCTTCCCAAGATTAATTCCTTCCAGGGTGAATGAAGTAAGCTTGCACTTGGATCAAATTTTTGACTATAAAAGTTGAATTTATGTTAGGAGAGTTTACTATAAATAGTTATGCTGCTTAAAATAGAGCAGCTCTGAGACATTAAGGCTCCTTGAAGTAATGTACGTTTAGAACAAGGAGAATTAAGGTGAGGCAGTGCTTTGTGTAATTCTTGTGAGCATTATAAAATCACTTGAACTTATGTAACACTTGATATTTTGGGTTTTCTTTTCCTTCTTTCAGTTTATCGTCGCATTGTTGAGTCTGATGTAGGGGATTCTTTCTATATCAGAACTCATTTTGAATATGAGAAGGAATCTCCTTATGGACTGAGTTTCAACAAAGGTGAAGTGTTCCGGGTGGTGGACACTCTGTACAATGGCAAACTGGGTTCATGGCTGGCCATTCGAATTGGAAAGAATCATAAGGAAGTGGAAAGAGGTATCATACCTAACAAAAACAGGTACGATCTTGCAATAGTTAAATTGCTGATTCAAACCCACATGTAGTTTGGGTATCTGTATAATGAATGGCTGGACTTCCTTCCTTGCAGAACACAGGTTTATAGAAATGATTCAGTAAGAAAAAGTGACAAAATATAAAACATAATGAAGTAAAATATGTGTGGATTTGCTTTTGACTTTGCGCAATCCATGAATAAACTTTCTTTTTAATACAAGAGACAAGGATATAATAAGTTTTAGAAATGTGATACCAGGCTCAGTAGTTGTCTTGTGGTTCATAATACAACAAAAGCTTGGTTCAGCCAGTGGCAGTGGTTTTTTGAGAGTGTAAGCTTGCTAGTCAGGCATTACTTCAGGAGCTGACTCCTTGGTAACTGGGATTTGTTGTCACCTTAGAGCTGAGCAGCTGGCTAGTGTACAGTACACACTTCCAAAGACAGCAGGAGGAGACCGAGCAGACTTCTGGAGATTCCGAGGCTTGCGGAGCTCAAAAAGAAATCTCCGGAAAAGCAGAGAAGATCTTTCTGCCCAACCTGTTCAGACAAAGTTTCCTGCCTATGAAAGAGTTGTTCTTCGGGAAGGTATGGCTTTACTCTGACCACACATTGCAGGTTTGTGTAGTTTGGTTTGGAAAAGGAGGAAAAGTTAAGTGTGTCTTGCATTTGGTTTAAGCAATTGCTATATCTTGACTTTTCTTTTTCCTTCAATTCTAGCTGGCTTTCTCAGACCTGTGACCATTTTTGGTCCAATAGCTGATGTTGCACGGGAGAAACTTGCTAGAGAAGAACCAGATATCTTTCAAATTGCAAGTAAGTGTGAGATTGGGTTTTTTCTGCAGTTAGGAAATAGTCAGCCTTCTTTGGCTAGATTGTTTCTACATTATCTCTTTAGTTAACATATTTAACAAGACATTGATAATTTAAAGGAACAGAGGAAATTTAAGTTCTTCTACTACGTTGCTGCTGCTAATTCTCTGAAGAAATATTAGTTCTATTTATAGGCACCTCAAATTTCATTTTAATTCTGTACCTTACCCTGTTTCTAAGTGCTTTTGTAAAGATGTGATTTTTACGGCCATAATGGTGGGTAGACTTTCATGTATGGTATGTAATCAGAAGTGTCTTCAAGTGTCTGACAGCTTGAACTTTGAAATGATTTGGTTTATCTTAAGAAGGGAATGTAGAATATGTTGTGAACTTACAATAGATTTTTACTGTGTCCTCTTTACCAGAAAGTGAACCAAGAGATGCTGGTTCTGACCAACGTAGTTCTGGCATTATTCGTCTCCACACTATAAAGCAGATCATCGACAGAGTAAGTCTTCTATTGTCAGTGGACTTGTAACACAAGAAAAGTAAAACTGATAACATGAAGTGTTGGATGTTTTAAATGTAGAATGGTAGCTTACTGTGTTTGCTTAAAAAGTAACTTTGTCGTCTTTCTATTGGTTAATAAGAAAAAACCCCACCACCCTTCTTCTCCACATTAATAACTGCAGCCTGGATGTGCTTCCAGGCTTTGTTCCAGAGGCTGTTGTCCTCTCTCCATTAAGGCTCTTCTAAGCTGTTTCCTCTTTCATTTAAAGCCATGGTGTGACATTATAGCTAGAAATGGTTACGTTATTTTTGGAGCTGTTCGTTTTGCCCCACCCCAGTGTACAAATAGATCACTTGACATAATTCTTTTGCGTGAGGACTAAGAAGGGATTCTTCCATCTCACTTCCTTAACATCCTTAAAACCTCTACCATTTGTGCATTATATGACGCTCATCTATTTATTTCCCTACTTAAGAACAAACTGGAAGATTTTCAGATGCTGTAGTATGAGAGGAGAAAAAAGCTATTACAGCAGCAAAGTCACTGTGCTTCATGCTGTGTGCCTGATTGCATTGAATGAAAGCTGGCCAAGTTCTGCATTCACAGTGATATTTTTTTGTAAGAAGGAAGACAGAAGAAGTGTGTAATGGGACTATGTTTCAGTTTTTGTTTTTTTTCCTATTTACAGAATGCTGAGAGGAAACGGCTTCTTTTTATTTCAGTGCCTGCTTACTTTGAGGAGGTTTTTTTAAGAATAGAATTAAATGTAAAAAATCCTAGACTTATACAGTGGTCCTGCAGTTCAAATACATACAGTGTATGCCTATTTAGGCTAGTATTAGAATTGGTTTGGTTTTTATTATTCTGTTAATTCAAATAAGAGAAGGATTTAAATCAATACTTTGAAACAATGAATTCTGTTAAAAAAATTCATGTAGAGCATAAGTGATTCACTTGCTTGCCTCTGTCCTTTTTGTCACTACAGGACAAACATGCTTTATTAGATGTCACTCCCAATGCAGTGGACCGTCTGAATTATGCCCAGTGGTATCCAATTGTAGTGTTCCTAAATCCTGATTCTAAGCAGGGAGTAAAGACCATGAGGATGAGGTTGTGCCCAGAGTCACGAAAAAGTGCCAGAAAGCTGTATGAAAGAGCTCACAAGCTCCGCAAAAATAATCACCATCTCTTCACAAGTAAGTGATTAGACAGACTGCATTAGAATTCCTGAGAGGGACAGGGAGGTGAGATGAGAAGCTTCTACCTCCAGAATTTTCTGCAAATGGAACAGGTCAAGCAGTGACGGACTTGCTCAGGCTTCCCCATTCAATAACCAGTAGTTAATTGGTGTGTGCATCATTTGCACATGAGTGCACAAATGTAAAGCAATCTGAAACATCACAATGACATTTCTAATAGATCTTGTGGCTTTGCAGGATCACCAGCCAAAATCAAAACTTGAATGAATAGGAAAATGATGTAACTTTATTGTTCTAGTCTGGCTGAACTCAAGCCTCTCTTTATTCTAAGCTACTGTTAATTCAGTGTTTCCTGTGGGATAAAATGTCACAAACCGCATTAGGCCTTAAGATTGCTTTGGATACTAATATTTACATCACTATTTAAATCTCATAGTTTTAACCTACCAGTTTATATTGCTTTTATTACTCATGGTACAGATCCTTCTTGTAGTTCTGCAGAAATCATAAGTCAAACTAATCTGCTGTACTTCTAGCTACCATTAACTTGAATTCAATGAATGAAGGATGGTATGGAGCTCTTAAGGAAGCAATTCAGCAACAACAGAACCAACTAGTGTGGGTTTCAGAAGGAAAGGTAAGAAATAATGTTTGGGGGGAAATGGCAAGAGTATTCACGAAAGGTTTCTGTGAAGATCTAAAGCAGTAATGCCTCCTGGCTGTGTGAGCTGCTCAAAACTGATTTGTCAGTAGATTAGAGCACTTACTCTGTTAATGAGAGCTGTACAGTTGTCCTTCTGCATATAGCAGTGTGGCAAGGGAGCATTTGCTCACTGGCATTGTTAACTGGAGGATATATTAGTGCTGTGAAGATTTTGTGGGTTGCTGTGAAGGTTGGATGGGCTTTCATCAAAGAACTTGTGGGAATTTCACTGCATGGGTGCTCAGGGCTGGGATTGCCTGATAATGGAATGTGGTTTTCATTATTATAAAAGCAAGTGGCATACTCATGTTCTTTCTGACCTTTCTGAGAACAGTTGTGAGAAAACACAGGTGAAATCACAAGTTAGTATTCTATGTTCCCCACTAAAACTCTACTTGCCTTCTTGAGCTGCATGTTACTCTATGCACATTAGATCCATCCTCTTTATGGGTTTCTTAATGGTGAAGTGCCAACTAAATGTAAGCAAATGATGAATCAGCTATTGCTATGGGTTTCTTAATGAGATCTGGATTAGACCTTAGCTCCTTATATGTACCTGCAAAGTAATGATTCCAATATCATACCACTTTAAAGTGCAGCTCTGTACTTTTCCAAGCACTTTGATATCTGTAGACATTGCACTGTCCCCCCCTCCCTTACACTGACAGTCATCTGGTCCCTTAGTAAAATAATTCAAAGAGCTAGGCTGCAGAGAAGTCTTTTAGGTCTAAGCTTAACATATTCAGTGATGGAAACCTGATTTCTTGTCCCCTGTGATGATATTGACACTGAATTTGATAAACCTCCCACGTTGTACATTGCAAGAGAAGGGGTGTTCTTTGAAAGGTATTTCAATCAACGTGTACCCTGGTTTTGTTTGCCGCAGGCAGACGGTGCTACAAGTGATGATCTTGATTTACACGATGACCGCCTTTCTTACCTCTCCGCTCCCGGCAGTGAGTATTCCATGTACAGCACAGACAGCAGACACACGTCTGACTATGAGGACACAGACACGGAAGGGGGTGCTTACACTGATCAAGAGCTGGATGAAACTCTGAATGATGAGGTTGGGACTCCTCCTGAATCTGCTATTACACGCTCCTCTGAACCCGTTCGAGAGGATTCTTCTGGAATGCATCATGAGACTCAGACTTACCCTGCTTATGCATCTCAAGCTCAGCCACAGCCAAATCTCAGAATAGACTCTTCAGGATTTAAAACAACTACTACTCAGCCGGTAAGAAAGTCATTTTATATGCTGACTGCTATGCACTTGCTTCAGGTTGCAAGTTCTCTTGAATAAGAAATGTCCACTTATATTCTGCTTACCAGTGTTGTGTGTGCATACAAGAATCTGTCATCAGCAACAATACATTACAGTGAATTGGAGAATCAGCTTGTCCTGCCTGTTCTAGTGACTCATTGACAGGAGGGGGATTGAAGTATCATTCTACTTTAATTAAATGTTTTGCTTTTATAATCCTCAACCTAATGAATTTCTGGAAGTGCTAGTGCATGGTACTATCAGTACATTTCATTCTACATCTAGCTGCATTGGTCAGAGCATCACTTAAATTATTTTAATATAAATAAAAAGTCATACATTGATTCAATAGCAGTATATTTAAAATATTTTAAACACTTCACAGAAAGCAGAAGCCTCACCTGCAGTCCCTTACCTTTCCCCGTCGCCTGAATCAAACCCTGCAACCTCATCAGCCTCTGCAGTAAATGCTAATGTAAACCTAAGTAATGTCAGACTGGAGGAGCCTACTGCTGCTCCTTACAACTCTTACCAACCACAAGCGGGCCCCCTAAGAACAGCGAGTACTGAGGGAGCTCATGTAGTGCTAAGAGACCAAGAGCCATCATCCTTACCGCCGCACATAGACCCACCAAAGGTACCTGTGCCACATTGTTGTGCTGATTTCCTGCTCTGCATCAAGCTAGCACATGAGCTTTGTTTTGCCCTTATTTGGACAATTCCTTCTAATTTTTTTTTTCTTCTAAGAGAATCATGGAGGTTACAAAAAACAGTCCATCTGAATTGCTAAGCATCATGTAATGTTTTGTGTGCATGGCTTCAAACTATCCTTTTCACTTCTCAAAAACATGACTTTTTAAACAAGGCTGCATTCTGTATTTTGATTTTACTTTACGTGTGACTTCCTTAGCTTGTCAACGTTCTCCTGTTAATGAGGCCTTGAGAAAAATCTTATTTCCCTAAAATTTAAATCATGCCAAATCGTTGATGATGAAGTTGAGTCCAACTTGTTGAGTGCCTTTATATACTCCTTCAGCAATGCTAGAACTATCTTAGTGCATTTATATATTTTACTTCCACTCTTTCCACATTCTGGAAAAAAGTGCGTGTGCCCCCCTGAACACCAAACCCCAGACATGAGGCTACTACCTTTGTCTTTCTCTTCTAATCTACTTACATGTTTTTTCTTAAGAATATGACTGAAAGGGATCTCTTGAATCACCAAATTCCACTTACTCTGGTTGCAAACATCTGCATCAAATTATTCTGCTTTTAAACAAAATTAAAGCCAATATTTAAAACTTGGGTTTGTTTCAAATACTGCCTTTCAACTGCAGCTGAAGTTACTCCTTGCTTTAGCTGAGAAGTGTCTCTCTCTAACAGGTGTACCGAAAGGATCCATACATTAATGAAGAAGCATCCAGACAAAGCTACGTCTTAAAACAGCCAGCAATTAATCACCCAGTACAGAGACAGGAAAGAGACCCAAATCTGATCTATGAATCCCAGGCTCAGTATGCAGAAAAACAACCCAGTAGGGATTATGAACAGTCAACATACAGGTATGACTCTACAAACTACGTAGATCAGTTTTCTCGTGGTTATGACCCTCGCCTACACTACGATGACCGTGTGCCTCCCTATGAGGAGCACTGGACATACTATGAGGAGAAACAGCCCTATAACCAAACAAGAACAGCTTATGAAAACCAGCCTCCTAGGGATCTCGATTCCAGACAAAGCCTAGAAGAGAGCACAGAACGCAGCTATTACCCAGCACAAGCTCGTTTTGAGGAGCCCCCTGCAATGGGCTATGACAGCAGACCTCGCTATGAGCATGCACCCAAAAACTTCAGCTTGCCACAAGTGCGCTACGAGGATCAGCACACGGCTGGGTACGACGCCCACGGCCGGTACAAGCCAGAAGCTCAGCCATACCAGTCAGCCATATCTCGCTCTCCTGAACCCAAGCAGTACTTTGATCCACACATGAGGGGCTATGAACAAGGTCCTCCTCAAGCTTATAATGCTAAAGCTGGACAATATGAGCCTTCTCATAGCACTTCAGGTGTTTCTCTTCCTCCTCCCCCTTCATCACAAACCAAACCAGAAGTTTTGCCTTCCAACAGTAAACCACTGCCTACACCACCATCTCTAGCTGAGGAAGAAGAAGATCCAGCCATGAAACCACAGTCTGTGCGAAGTAGGGTTAAGATATTTGAAAGGAGAAGATCCCCATCTTTGGAAAAAATGAAGGATACCAGTGATACATCAACTGTCAAGGTAAGTGATTTAAGTTTTTTAGTTCTGCTTTTTTGCTAATGAGACTGCACTGCAAGAAGTAAACTATTGTCTCAGAAACAAAGCCTTACTGCTTGTGAAATGTTGCCTTTTAGCAACCTAAATGTGGTATGTTTTAAAAGCAGACCCCAAACACTTCTTGTGAAAACACCTGCCAGGAGTCTTGCTATACTGGAAAGTCCTCTAATTTTTCTTTTGCTAGTACTTGTTTTTTCTTTTGGAGGAAGGGAAGGTAGTCTTAGTTTTCTTAGTCATAAAGTGTTTTATCTTTCTGAATGTTAGAATTAAAGAGAATATGCTGTGCTTTTCTTTGCAGCCTCCAGAACTAGCACCTAAGCCTGCACTCACAAGTGTGAGTGGTCCAAAACCAACTTCTCAAAGCCAGTATGAGCACGAGAAGACAACCTACAGGTAGATGCACAACTGATTAAGTATAGTTTTCAATATGACTTTAGAGTATTCAGAAACACATCTTAGTGATTCAAATTGGAAACTGCAGAGAGGAGTTGGAATGTGTCAGTATGGTTTGTGTATCAATAGTAAAGCATGGCATGAAGTCAATTCTCATGGGTGTGATTGCTGGGAGATGGGGGCAAGATACAGTGATTTCTCTGCTTTTTTGCGGGAGAAACTTATTAAGTATCTCTGTTCTACTTTTTTTCTGTCTTTAATTGAGCTAATTAGAAAGCAAAATGAAAGGGAAAAGGTAAGGTATAAGGGAATAAGGATTTTCTTATGGTATGTCACAACTGTCTAATTTCTATGCAATATAGGTAAAAAGACAAGGTGTGCAATTATAAGAATGACACGTTCATTGCTTTATTACTAGCTGGCTTATAAAATAGAATTGTAATTTGGGCACCTGTGCTTGTTCAACTGGGCCAGGCAACTGTATATTTTTCCTCTTGGTTAGGGCCCCAGAACCACAGAGACCTCAAGTGAAGGCACCTGAAGATATTGTGCGTTCCAACCACTATGATCCCGAGGAGGATGAGGAGTATTACCGGAAGCAGCTCTCCTACTTCGACCGCAGGAGTTTTGAAAATAAGCCATCGGCGCAGGTTCCTGCCAGCCATCACTCTGAGCCCACCAAACCAATACATTCACAGAATCAGCTGAATTTCAGCAATTATTCTAAGTAAGTTTGGGTTCTGTGGCTTTTTTAATTTGAAAAAGGAGGGTGGCATCTAGGACTAAAGCAGGAGTTCTGCTCATGTTCAGTGGAGTTCAGGGACTTGTGGTACTGAAATGAAATTTTGTATTCATGAAGTCTGAAGTTTCTGTTTAGGTGTAGCTTTAGTTTAAAAACACCTCTATAACTTTTTGTTTTGGTAAATTAATAATTTTTGGCAGGTATTAGGGCCTTCAACATGGTACTTTACGTACTACTTACTAGCATACAATCATAGAATTGCTTAGGTTGGAAAAGACCACTGAGATCAAGTTCAAACATAAGCTAGCACTGGCAGGTCCACCACTTAAATCAATCCCCAAGGGCCACATCTGCACATCTGTTCACCTCCAGAGATGGTGACTCCACAACTTTCCAGGGCAGCCTGTTCCAATGTCTGATAACCCTTTCAGTGAAAAAAATATTTCCCAATATCCAACCTAAAGCACGATTTGAGGTCACTTCCTCTTGTTCTGTCATTTCTTACCAGTAGGGGACACTGACCCCCACCTGGCTACACTCTCCTTTTAATGAGTTGTAGACTGATAATGTCTCTCTCCTGAGCCTCNCATACAATCATAGAATTGCTTAGGTTGGAAAAGACCACTGAGATCAAGTTCAAACATAAGCTAGCACTGGCAGGTCCACCACTTAAATCAATCCCCAAGGGCCACATCTGCACATCTGTTCACCTCCAGAGATGGTGACTCCACAACTTTCCAGGGCAGCCTGTTCCAATGTCTGATAACCCTTTCAGTGAAAAAAATATTTCCCAATATCCAACCTAAAGCACGATTTGAGGTCACTTCCTCTTGTTCTGTCATTTCTTACCAGTAGGGGACACTGACCCCCACCTGGCTACACTCTCCTTTTAATGAGTTGTAGACTGATAATGTCTCTCTCCTGAGCCTCCTCCAGGCTCCCCCAAGCTCCCTCAGCTGCAATTCACAAGCCTTGTGCTCCAGATGCTTCCCCAGCCCTGTTGCTGTTTTCTGGATCTTCTCAATGTCCTCCGTGCAGGGAGGGGCCCAGAACTGGACACAGCACTGGAGGTGTGGCCTCAGCAGTGCCCAGTACTGCAGGACAATCACTGCCCTGGTCCTGCTGGACACACCATGGCTGGGACAGGCCGGGTGCCATCGGCCCTCTTGACCACCTGGGCACACCTGGCTCCTGTTCAGCTGCTGTTGACCAACATCTCCAGGGCCTTTTGCAGCTTTGCAGCCCCTGTGCCTCAGCCTGTGGCACTGCAGGGGTTGGTGAGAGCCAAGGGCAGGACCCAGCCTGGGCCCTGCTGAACCTCACACAGCTGGCCTCAGCCTCAGCCCACTGATCCAGCCTGTCCAGATCCCTCTGCAGAGCTTTCCTGCCCTCCAGCAAATAAACAACCCCACTTCATTTGGTGTCACCCCTGAACTTACTGGGAGAGTGCTCTCAATCCCCCATCAAGATTGTGGATTGTGTTCTGTTTGTGGTCGTAAGCAGGACATAACAAAGTATTTTCTTAGTCTAATGCAGTAGTGCTTACACATTTCAAAGCAAAGGTTTTGATTTATTCCAGTTCTGCATGCATTTGTTCTTGTGCACGTTAGCCATGTGTGACATTAGGAAACTGAGCCTTTAGGGAATATTGCTGAGGCCAGAATTTAATCTGTTGATGGAAACATCTGTTTCCTGTATTGTTTTGCTTCCTTGATTTGGAACATTTTGATACAGAAATTGTGTGAAAGCTCATGCACAGATTTAGCTCAGGTAAAGAGCTGGCTATTTTGGAGGATACTTACACAAACTTTTTGAATACTCTCCACAGTTACCTAAATTTGTTTTGATTCTGTGAATTTGTTTTGAGACTGTCACAAGATCTGTAGCTGTTACTGTGAAAAGCTACCTTGGCTTGCTGCATGCAGCCTGCAAATTGGGTGTTTCTGAAGGCTTTGGTTGTATTCCTGCTTGAAACATGGACTGTTCAGGTCAAGCTGAAAATCTGGCAGCCTTAATGTAAATGAGAACTTTAGAATGAAATAATAAACTAGTTAGCTGAAGTTTTATGATGTTGAGTGTATGTGTAAGAGATCTTTCATGTACTTGATACCATGTTCCAGTGCTTGTCTTAAAGGATTTGAGCTGGGACTTGGGAATCCAGTTCTTATTTGTTTGGTCATTGTCTGTGATCTGCCACTGTCTGTCTTTGTGATCTGAGAATGTTAGAATACTTCAAAAAGCTTGACAGCTTTTGAAGGTTTCACTTTTTCCTAACTATGTCTATATTGGGTATCTGTAACCAGTTCTGATTCTCAGGCAAGCATGCTTCTTATCCTTCCTTTTCACTTGCCCAGTGTCTTCTGGTGGAAAGATGAGAGCTTAGCTCTTCTGCTCTCTGTGCATCATAGGCATAGACCTAAGAAAACTGTCCTGACTGGCCTCACAGCAGTAATTTTCATAATTCCTCTCTCACATACAAAACCCAGTATTGCCCACAGATGATCCATCTTGGTCTGTAGGCATGGACTGTGTTGCCACTGAAAATGCAAGTCATGCTTTGGGAGAAGTGTTGTGAGCTTTCACTGAGTAATTGTGGGCATTGTAAAATCCTTCAGATGGAGAGTGTGGAAAGCTTTCATTGCACATTCGTTATTTTCTGCACTGTTGTCATGGTGAAAAGCATGAGAGACAGACACAACTATTAATGCTTGGTGCAGAACAGCTCATGGTTGAGAGAGATTGTCCCATATTTCTACCTGCTGCTTCTGTCTGCTGTGACACTTGTCTTCGTTGGCTGCTCAGTTGTGGTTGTGTTTTGATTGTGAGTTAGTGTATAACTTCAGGGCTTGTAGGGATGGGAAGGTGACCTCTTACTGCCACAGAGGAGTAAGATAACTGGTTTTAAGGCTGACAATTTCATGTGTCATGTGGGACAAACATGTGTTGTGTTTTTGCTTTGTGAAAGAATGTAACCCTTAACAGGAAGGGACAGACATGGGAAAGAAAATTTACCCAGGGTAGTCCAGTGCAAATAGACAAATACTAAAATATTAATGTAAGTGGGAAGAGATAAACAAGAATGCTGCTCAGTTGGACAGTACTGCCTCTAGTACACTGTAGTGTCCTTGTGTGGAAACAAACCAAGTGCTGTCTTGAAGCATTCATGTTTAGGACTCTCCTTTCACCAGCTTCCACATTGTTCCTGTTACTTGCTCAGTATTAATCTTTTTACCCAGTGAATTTCTATGATAATTGCTATTCTGTGAAAAAACTGTTCTAAAAATAAACAGGGCTAAATTTGGATTATACAGGAACTGTTGATTATGCAATCTCTTGCTTCTGAATAATCCGTATAATGTATTCTGGGTACAGAGGACAGATTTTATTTATTCATGAGCAATAGCTACAACTTTCTTAGTGTTAAATATTAATGTGAAACATTAAATTATGTAAAGTTCTTTGCCACTGAGTAAGTATGGTGACAGTACGTATTTTCCTCATTACAAATCATTTTACTCTTTTATTTTGTTGGGGGGTTATTTTCATAATTTAAGAAATTTATGCCATTGCTAAAGCTGCTTTGTAGGGATAATGCCACATCTGCATGTTACAGTTGTCAGGAACTGTAGAATAAAGCATAGTTTCTCTTGATGTGAGAAAATAGTAGAACTTGCAAATGGGTGTGTTTCAGTGGATCTAGCTGGAGCAATTTGAGGCAGATATCCCCGTTGAGAGTAGTGCATTTGTTGCTGCTTGGTTCAGTGTAGTTACCTGCTTTAGCTTGACATGCTGCAGAGTGAGGTAACTGCAGATTTCTTTGCTGAGTAGGGTTTAGAGTACTCACATGAGCAGCTGCAGCCTCAGCTGAGGAGGCAGTGAGGAACAGCATCCAGACTCCTGAGTGTCTGTTAACTGGAGGCCACTGAACATCAGTGAAGAGCTGCTGTTGCACCCACAGCCTTATAACTTGGGTGCTGCTGGTTCATTCCATGGGTTAATTTCTGCTTCCTTCGTTGGCTAAGTAACAATTTTGTAGTGAAGATGAAGCGGGAAACAGGTTAGGAAACAGCCTATCAATAGTTAGGGGAACTTCGTTTATACCCTTAGAGGCTGTAGGGGATCACCTTGGCTGGACACAAGTTTTCTGAGCAGTGTGGATGGGATTGTGTCTGACCCTTGGTCAGGAGCCTGTGACACAATGTGCTTCATACTAAGACACAGCTTTGTGCTCTCCTCCCTTCATCAAAAGATACTGGCCTTCCCCATTTTTTCATTCCCTGGGACACTGACATGCAGTTCTGATCAGTGTGGAATGAGTTGGCTTTTTCTGTGGGCTTTTGCAGGGCTGCCCTCCCCTGGTTCCTATCTCCCTGTGGGAAGCAGTGATTTCAGGTGGGCACTTTCCTGAGAGAGCAGCTACTACCCACCTGGAGAAAAGGCTCCAGGGAGTGAGCATGGAGTAATGACTCCTGCTGCTGGATAAATGGCTTTGGATAAAATATGTGGGAATGGAAGCTTTGAGATCTAAAATAATCTCTTCTTTGCCACCCTAGTTTTAGAGATATGTTCATAAAAATGCTGTTTAGTTCACTGATCTTCTCGTTCGTGTGGTGATCAAGCAGACTTCCAAAAGTTTCCAGCCTTTTCTTAGTTTCATAGCATACTCCTCTGAAGCACCAAGGCGGCTGGTGTCTAGAATTGTTGCCTGTTAAATGTTTAGGAGCATACAGAAAGTGAAGGGATGAGGGAAAAGTTGTCCTCATGTACAATATATTTTCTTGCTACATGTTAGCAAGGTAAGTGTTAAAAATCAAAGGAATTCATCAGTATACTTATGGTTCTGTCTCTCCTAGTATTCATAAACAGTTCTGGGATGTCCTTTTAGATAGTGTTGAACACAACCAGAAGCATTTTGTGGTGTGGGCTCTTTATTGGATGAGCTGATAGTGCTGGAGAAACAGCTGATATGACTGTGCCCTCAGTACATGTTCTGCAGTACAGTACAAAACTACTGTCATTCTGTGAATGGTATGGCTGAAGAAGTTGTTTCAAATTGGGCCATGTAAGAGGTTATTAATTTCTGTCAGTGTCTTGAATAACTTTGTTTATACAGATTGTAACAAATGTCTTAGTGTAATCTCATTTTTACTTTTAATATCTGCCAATACAAGATCTTGACAACCTCCTAACTCACTGACCAAATGCCATATTGAGTATAGTATGTGATCATTGGACACGTGCATATGGTAAAGGTTTTGTCAGAAACATCTGTGATAGTGTCTCTGTTTCAACAACCTTGTCATATGACAGCTGCTAGGAGTAACATAAAAAGTGTGAAGAAATAATATGCTCAAGGTAGAATGACTGTTTTCTTTCATTCTTCTATTGCTGTTTGCTTTGCCATCACCTAGATTTCTTGGCTCTTACACTAGCTATGACTACTTGAAAAGGAACATCAAGTGGTAAGACTGTTGTTGATGTGAGGATGTTTTCAGGTGTCCTCTCACTGTTACATTTCATCACAGGCATTATGTGCACTTAAAATTTGAAACATACAAATTCTGGAAGTAAGCACAATAAATATATTGCGGTCCAAAATTACAGGTATTTGTGAAATCAGTTATTTTCTGAAGTAAACCTGTGGATAAACTTTCCTAGCAAAATAAAAATGTTTTGAAAATAAGATTTTAAAGTTACATACACTATGCACATAAAGCTAGTGAAGCTTAAGCTGATTACATTTCTAATTAAGATGGCATTGTTCAAATACTAGGTGTATTTAAAGAAGTTATACTAGAATCCATTGTCCCGTTGGCTAATTATGCTTTCCAAAAAACAACCCCAAAAAGAAGTGGATCTACATTTTTCATTTGAAGACCCATGAAATTAGAGAACACTCCTTCATTGAAATTACTCCAAATAGAAAATTAATATCTAGTAGGCAATTATGCAAATACACCTGAAATGTCATCTGCCTTTTGTTTGCCTTGGTTTGTGTTACTAATCTTCTAAAGGTCAATGTTGTCTGAATCTCTTGTGCTTATCAATAAATGTTTTTATACTTGAGACAGGCTATTCAAGAAAATAATGTTTTAATGTTCATAGGAAGAGATGGAACTCAGGTGATCATAGAAGACAAAAAATAGCAGTGAATGCCAGAGCTGTGAGGAAACTGAGCGGTCAAATATTTGTTTTTGAATTCTATTTCAACAGGGGGAAACCAACTGATACTGAATCAATGGATAGACCTGTTGGTGAAAAACGCTATGAGCCAATCCCTCAAGTTACAACTCCTCCTCCTGCTCCTTCAGTCCAGTACACACAGCCACAGTCCATTAACAGTCCTGTCCTGTCTCTCCCAGCACACCACAAGCCTGCACTTTCTGAAGGTGAGCAGTTACAAAGCTGACCTTTGTGGGAACAGCCATTGCCTGTCAGGTGCTTGTGGGGCTGCTTCAGCATGTCTACAGGGTAACTCTCTTGTTCTCTAACTGAAACATGGAATAATTATTGTTGAAAATAGCTTTTTCTGTAGTGTAGATTACATTTTATGAAATTACTTTGTGATTCTCTCTGAAACCAGGTAGCTTCCAGGTATTAGTAGTACCCATAACTGCCTCAGTTGTCTCAGCAAAGATGAAGTAAAACTCCCTGTGCTTTGGACCAGAATTCTTCTGACATGAGTAATAGTTGTAGGCTTCTAAACACAAAAGAAAAAGTTACCACTTTCACATTGAGGGGGTTGCCCAGTTCAATTGAATTTTCTGGTTTGTGCAAGCACACAATGGTATTTCAGTACTGTTTTTCTGGGGGTTTGATCATGATATGAATTACTCTAACCTTTCTATTGAGAGGTCACACCATTGTCTCCAACATGTTTAGTGAAATGTTAGATAACTTGCCCAGATGTACAAAATGTAATAGAAGGACAAATGATCTATGAGAGCTAAGCTGAACCTGTACTTCAGTATTTTATACTGAAATTAAGAATTGACTAAATTGTGTTCTTGTGCCTCAGTGGATGTGACTAGACATTTCTGGTTGTTACTGACAAGTTTGGGTATTTCCATTTTCATTGCAGTCAACTCTGTGTCCGACCCTCCTCCACCTCAGAATAAGCCAGCAATTTTCAGATCCTCTAGAGAGGACATGGTGCGGTTCACTTTTTATCCTCAGAAAAGCTTCCCTGACAAAGGCCCTGTTAATGGAACTGAGCAGATGCAGAAAACAGTCACTCCTTCCTACAACCGCTTCTCGACCAAACCGTACACGAGCGCCGCGCGCCCCTTCGAGCGCAAGTTCGACAGTCCCAAATTCAACCACAACCTCTTGCCAAATGAAGCTCAGCATAAACCAGAGTTGCCATCAAAATCTTCAAATTCTCCTCAACCAATTTTGAAAGCACACAGCTCATCGCAGCCTCCTGACTTTGAGAGTGGAATGGACACCTATGCTGTACAGGTCGACAAGCCTAAATATCAACCAAATAATGTTAATGCTGTGCCTAAAGCCATTCCTGTAAGGTGAGCTGCTGCTCCTTTTCTTTCCCCTTGTACATCCATAGGTCATCTGTGAAAAATACTGTGAAAAATAGCTTTTTTTTATTCTGCTTCCAATTTCTGTTGATGTTATAGTTGAAAGATTGATGTTAAGATCTAAATTCTGCCAAAGGATAGATACTTAAAATGTGTTCTGTGTCCCTGTACTGTCTTGCATTCTGTTATTAGAAAGTGGCATGGCTTTTACTTCCTATTTCTCATACTAAATTACAAATTTTCTGGTAGATAGTAATAATTTGTCCTTGCAATCTATTTCCAGAAGATGGAATTAATTTCTAAAGATTGCACTGAATTGTATTCATTGTGTGCTTAGAGAGACCTCATGGGACATGTGGATAAGGGATACTTTAAAAATACTTGTGAAAAGAGAAAGTAACTTCTGCAATTTCATACAGGTGCTCTTTACTGTGAGACAAACCAGCAGCTTGTGCTTGCCTAATATGCTTTAACACGTATGAGAACTATGTCAAGAGCTACAAATGCTGTTACAATCTGAAACTATTTGCTTTTGCAGAACAGTGCTTTATTAATATTTTATTTCAAGATAGTAACAATGCATGAACCAGACTTAAAATTTTGGTATTTGTCCTATATGTTCTTAAGCACCTGAGAAATGTTTTATGCTAGGTAGTTCTGTAGACTGCTACATTTTGGAGTTACATTCTTTAAGTGAAATTCTTTTGAAACTGTTATGAAAACTTCATCAAGGTTCCCTCTAGTTACAAGATTCTCTTTAGTTGTAGCCTGGCAACCTGGAAAAAGTGTGTAATTTATTTTGTTTGTTTTTTACAAGCTTTGTTTTCCATATATATATGTGTAAGTAGAAGGGTCCAGTGTCATTTGAATAAGAATTATTAGTTCTTCTGGTATTAAAGTCAGAATGGGGTTTTGGGACAAAAAGGAAAGTTTCTGATGTTAGTTGGATTTACTTTTATGAAGCTGACTGTGTAGCTGGGGTAAGCTCTTTCTGTATAATGCCAGAAGCAGGCAGTTGGAAACACAAGATTCAGGTGGTGTGAATCCTTGCGTTAACTTCTTGCTGGATGTTTCCAGAGTTTGTGAGATTTGGTGGGGTTTTGTTTGTTAGGGGTTTTTTTTCTTTGTTTTGAGGGGTTTTTTGGGTGGAATTGGGTTTTTTGCCACAGAGTTTCAGGAAGGACTGCTAAGCTTTCTGTCTTTTCAGCCCTACAGCACTTGAGGATGAGGAGGAGGAAGATGGACACACTGTTGTAGCCACAGCAAGAGGTGTATTTAACAGCAATGGTGGTGTTTTGAGCTCCATAGAGACTGGAGTTAGTATTATTATACCACAAGGAGCCATTCCAGAGGGAATAGAGCAAGAAATATATTTCAAAGTCTGCAGAGACAACAGTATACTTCCACCTTTGGATAAAGAGAAAGGTAACAGCTGGTGCTGTACACTGTTCTGTTATTTAATACAATTATTATCTAACAAGAACAAAACAGAATATGAAAGTAACCTTAATGTGCTTCAGTAGCTTTCATTTAGAGATTGTAGTGTGTTCTACTGAAAGGTCACTTGAGTGCGACACAATCTTGTGCTTTACTGACAGGTCTAAGTGTTCATTTTTTTTCCAAATTGGGTTACTGAGTAGCTCTGAGGTGTAATTGTGTAATACTTTGAATGTGTTTTAGGAGAAGTCAGTAACAGATTTTTCTTTCTCTTGACTGCAGGTGAAACCCTTCTTAGCCCCTTGGTAATGTGTGGGCCTCATGGACTGAAATTCCTGAAGCCAGTGGAGCTGCGCCTGCCACACTGTGCGTCTATGACCCCTGATGGTTGGTCTTTTGCTCTAAAATCCTCCGACTCCTCGTCGGGTATGCTGTCCTCCCTCTGTCCTTTTGGGGCTTTTGGGTGCTATCGTATAATTTAAGTTATTTTGGCTCAAGGTGATGCTGTGTAATATAAAAACTCAATCATTGTATTTGTGTCAAACTCTCCCATTTCACTTTCATTACAAATGTCTTTCTTACATTTACTCATGGTGCAAATTCATAGCTAGAACCATGATAGCAGAAAAAGAGTAATATCTCTAGTCTATTAAATATTACCATATTTTTCTATTCTGTCTTCTTTCTTGAGGACTGCTACAGCTGAATACACTTGAAATGATAGTCGCACTAAAATTGAGAGGAAATGAATATGTACCTCTGATTGGCCTTTGTAACATAACTGGTGTTTGTCTGTTGCTTAATTAACCATATAGGACTCTGGCAAATCTTAACAATCTGCATGCTCATAAATCATGATTTAACGCTTGTTAACTGTTTCCATGTGTGCAAGTTGATGCTAACAATTGGGTCATTTAAGAAAACTATAGTGTTCAGTAAAAGCATTTACAATTTATTCTAATGTAGCTGGTTTTTCCAAAAGACTTTTCTTGCTTGCTCCTACCTATCTCTCCTCTACTGCCTTTATCCAGAAGTCTCTGGTTGATAGTAAAAGTTGCAACTAGGTTGCAATTTTATTTACCTGTTAATTTTTACCTCACTGTGGCTTTCTGGGATGAGGGAGAGAACGTATTGACTGAAATTGTCAGTGAGGAGCCTAATTGAGAATTCTGGGCAAGTTTCAAGCAATTTCATGAAACGGCTGTGAGGTTACAGAGATTTAAAAAGGAATGTTTGCACATCTGGGGAAAAAAAAGTCTTAAGGTTTTATTCAGCTACTTTCAAAATTTATGGTGGAAGATTCAAGCCATTAATGTGCACATGTGATCTGAGTACTGAGTGAAAAATGTATTTCTGTATACAGCATTTAAGCCACCATGTATGCATATCTTCTCTCACCAATATATCTATCACTGTCAACACCAAAGCACTGATGCTTTGAAAGATTAAAGCATCAACCCCCTTCATGGGGAATCAATAATCTAGAGGTATTAATGGCAATAATTTTTAGTTGTTTTTTATAAGCTATTCTATGCATGTGTTGCATGCATCTATTTAACAATGTGTGTATACATGGCAGTGTTAAAACATGGGCTCAGAAACGACAGAGTCCCAAAAGATATGACAACTATGTACAAAACCAACACAGCACTTCCTTTGTAACTAATAGCACCTGTTCATGAACTTACTTGAAGTGAAGGGAGAGGACTCAAATGACCTAAACAATAACTGGAGTCACTGAGACATTTTCCTCCCTTTCCAAAGTGGGATGTGTGTGTGCGCGCATGTGTGGGTGAAAGCAAGAGCGTGTATATTGAAACCCTGACACTTTCTGTACTGTAAATATAACACCACATTCTGTTAATCTGAAATGGGATGTATATCATAACATTGCTCTTTTGAGACAAACTTAAAGATTAGGCAATTCTGTCTTATGATATGTAAGTAGACCATACTGTGTCTTAAATAAATAATTGTTTTCTCTCTTTCTAAATTAGTTGGTTATGGGACTCTGATTCTTGGGTGGCTTTATTATAACAATTTATACAATTCTGGGGTTTTTCTCTCTTCAGTTGTCTGCTCTACCTCATCTTTTCTCAATGTATCCATGTTCTGTCCTAAAAGTGACATTCATTTGCACTTACTAACATCCTTTCTGCCACATTTAAGCCTCATACATTGGTATTTTACTCTTAAACCCCTGCAAAAGCTTTACTGATTCTGGTATTAAAGCTGACTGGGAAAAAAAGTTGCCTTTTATGGCCACACTGATTAGAACATGAAAAATACTGAGTGATCTCTTTATTTTCCTTTTCAAAGCAGTTGTATGGGAAAAACATCCTCCATAGCTATGTATTTAGAAGGAAAGGTTGGAAACAAGTCTGCCTGTCTCATGTGCAAGACTAGGACCCGACCGTCTTACAGTCCTGCTCTACTCTTATAATGCATTTGGTCATATGAGCTTGGAATGGAAATCCCTGAATCTATAAAGGGAAAAATTCTCCAGCATTGTTGAGGTTTTTGATTGAAATAAGCAGTCTCAGCTGGTTGGAGTAAATTTGTTTGTGTTCTCTGACTACACACCGGCCACTTCTATTCTTTGTCACTACGTTAGATGTTGCCATCACTCAGTGCATTGTGTACTTCATTTTGTTCTCATGAGTTCAAGAAAGTTACGTGGAATTTGTATCATTCTCACTTAATACCGAGGTCTCAGCTGTGTGACTGGATTCTTTAACTTGTTACGTGTTTCTCCTCAAGGCAGATTTATTTGGCCAAGCTATTTAATGTCATTTATGTGAAAGGCTTAAGAGAAGTTCAGTGCATTTTTCACTTTCTACCCTAGTGGGATGATCACTATCACTTTTGTGTAGTGGCAACACTTGGTGGTGATTTTAGGTGGGTAAATGAAGAATACTGTCTCCACTTAAGAGACAATTGACTGTGCAGAGGGAATGTAACCTTTGGTCTGGTGAGATGGCAGCTGATGACATTCTGTTGTAACAGATTGTTACCCAGAACCTTTGAGCATGAGTAGATAAGATCTGTTGTAAAGATTTTTATGTACCAGTTAACTGGAATACCTTTTAGTATTTCAGGCTTTTAAACACATATACTGGATGTAGCTGCAAAATGACTACAATCCTGTCTACAATTATTTTCATCTTAGAAAATAAAACTACCAATGTGTCATAGTGCTTAGTTACAACATGACTTCTGATTTGCCTCATCTGTGCTCAGAACTGTTCCAAGACACTTCAAATGCATCTTACCCATATTAACTTCTAAAATTTTTTTTTTTTTTTTTTTGTCAGTGGCAGT
>VXBB01009322.1:65658-90066 GCA_013399915.1 Illadopsis cleaveri
GTCAGTGGCAGTTTAGGAAGGAGCCAGTGAACACCTGATTCACTGTTAACAAGTCTCAAATGGAAAGCACTGTGTTGGTGCTGTAGAGTAGTATGAGTTTTGTTTACCAGTTCCTGAGTGCCACAGCATCTGTTTTGAATAACTGACCTATGTTATATGAAAATGAAGGGATTTTTTTTATTATTAATAACATGCAAACTGCAGGGTTTTTTAAACCATCAAACAAAACAGCAACAAAGGAAAAAAAAGAAAAAACCAAAAGAGGTGTTGCTTCAGAACTTAAAAGCTCCTGTCCAAAAGCTTGGTTGTTTCAAGATGTACACTGTGTGACAGCAGATACTAAACACCAGCATTGTGTTTTCCTCCCACAGGTGACCCCAAAACCTGGCAGAACAAGTCTCTTCCCGGGGATCCAAACTATCTTGTTGGAGCAAACTGTGTCTCAGTCCTAATTGACCACTTCTAAATATTAAGTTAGCTGACTGAGTAAATAATATGAAACTGAGATGGACCTTACATATAAACTGAACCACTCTATCAAGTATTAACTGTTCTATAAGTGATAATGGATCTTAGTGTTTAAGCATCTTGCTTTAACTAACAATGAATTAGCAAGTACATTCTTTGAACCATGGTCACAATACATGCCACAAGCAGGGAGTGTACAGGGGGAACAAGGGGTTTGCAGGTTCTGTATGCTTTGGTTTGGTTGTTCTTGTGTGTTGGGGTTTTGTTACCTTTCTTTTTGTTTGTTTCTTTTTTTTTTTCTCTCTGTTAAAGGACACTACTAGTATTTTGTTGTTATCTGAAAGTACCAATGAAACTATACACAGAGGAACTAAGTTTTTTTCATACTCCAGTTTCAAAAACACAGATTTTGGCCTGCGTTTTTGCAGCTGTGTGTTTTTAACTCACAAGACTACCTTTTGGTCTCTGGTTTTTAAATGACTTTTTGTGTATATGTCCAGTGAAACGGCAGTCAGCTTGGGCTAGCACAGTTTAGATGTTTTCCTCTGCTGAGGTAATGCAAACACATCTACTTGCTGTATATGGGAACATTGTCCTGAGAACAGGGGGGAGGGGGAAAAGCATGTGGGATGACTATGGTTCAGATGCCTCTGTGGATTTGTAAATTAACCACATTATTACAGACCTATTAACCAGCAGGGATGCCTTACCCTCATGTTTTTAATAGTCTTAGCTCTCATAGTTCTCTGTATTAAGTTTGTATGGCTTTTGTGCTTACGTAGATATTATATCATGAGAGACTGGGGTGGGGGGGAACAACAACCACAAAAAATTGAGTTTGGTTTAGAGAACGAGCATTGTTTGTGTTCATCAGCCAGAAGAGAACCAGAAGAAAATGATGGTATGTTTTCTGCTATGCATTTGAAAATTTATAGATGTTATAGACCGCTTGTATATAATGCGTGCATACCACTTTTGTTTTTGGTTTGTAAATTAACTTTTATAAGCTTTACCTTTTTATATATATAAATATATATAAAAACAAACGAAGTTTCTTAAGGATATCTTTGTATTCTCATACCTTTTGAGCCTTGAACTTTGACATCTGCAGCAATAAAGCAGCATTTCTACAATATACGAACGAGGACATTTTTTAAAAATGCACAAAGTTGTTACCTTTTAAAGTGCTGCATTTAAAGAATATAACTCGGAATTCTCTACTTTGATTAAATTCTTGAAAAGTATCCCTACTGTAATTTGTCATAAGGATGCTGTACTATGTGCCCTGAAATGTATTTTTTTACTAATAGACAATTTATTACGGCACAATGGCACTACTACTGTTTAGATAATATACCACTGCATTCTGTTAATGAGTTATTAGCTATTCAGGTGTGGCTGATTTTTTTTTCTCTGCAGTTATTAAAAATTACACGTTTCTAAATATACAGAATAAAACTGTTTTTAAAATAATAAAGATGATTGTAGTACCTTATTGTTTCTGAAATGCATTTATGTATACATAACACAATTTTGATTTTATTTTTTTCTGTGTAAGTAGACAGCTGGATTCTGCCATATGTTCATAGGTGTAGCAGAACTCATTTGTGGAGCCAGTTGGAGCTATCTGCAGCAGGGCTGCTGAAATTATGAACTCCAGTGTGGATCCATTGGAATTATCCATACAAGTAGAAATTGTGGACTTCTCTCTTGGCTCATTATGTTGGGTTAATTTACCTGTGACACCCAAGCCTCCAAAAACCTTGGTATTGTTCTCACATGCAGATTTACACATAGTTAAGCTCTACTGTTTTAAAGTTATTCCTACAGAATCTCATTACCTGATTGGAGTATTCCATGGCTAACTAGTATTAGTCTTATCAGGGAAAGTAAGTTCTAAAAGGTATTTTTTAAAATGCTGGAAAACAGGGCATAACCCTGATATTTCCTTTCTGTGCTTCTGCTTACAAGGAAGTTTTGTTTCNTAAGTTTTTTTCATACTCCAGTTTCAAAAACACAGATTTTGGCCTGCGTTTTTGCAGCTGTGTGTTTTTAACTCACAAGACTACCTTTTGGTCTCTGGTTTTTAAATGACTTTTTGTGTATATGTCCAGTGAAATGGCAGTCAACTTGGGCTAGCACAGTTTAGATGTTTTCCTCTGCTGAGGTAATGCAAACACATCTACTTGCTGTATATGGGAACATTGTCCTGAGAACAGGGGGGAGGGGGAAAAGCATGTGGGATGACTATGGTTCAGATGCCTCTGTGGATTTGTAAATTAACCACATTATTACAGACCTATTAACCAGCAGGGATGCCTTACCCTCATGTTTTTAATAGTCTTAGCTCTCATAGTTCTCTGTATTAAGTTTGTATGGCTTTTGTGCTTACGTAGATATTATAGCATGAGAGACTGGGGTGGGGGGGAACAACAACCACAAAAAATTGTGAGTTTGGTTTAGAGAACGAGCATTGTTTGTGTTCATCAGCCAGAAGAGAACCAGAAGAAAATGATGGTATGTTTTCTGCTATGCATTTGAAAATTTATAGATGTTATAGACCGCTTGTATATAATGCGTGCATACCACTTTTGTTTTTGGTTTGTAAATTAACTTTTATAAGCTTTACCTTTTTATATATATAAATATATATAAAAACAAACGAAGTTTCTTAAGGATATCTTTGTATTCTCATACCTTTTGAGCCTTGAACTTTGACATCTGCAGCAATAAAGCAGCATTTCTACAATATACGAACGAGGACATTTTTTAAAAATGCACAAAGTTGTTACCTTTTAAAGTGCTGCATTTAAAGAATATAACTCGGAATTCTCTACTTTGATTAAATTCTTGAAAAGTATCCCTACTGTAATTTGTCATAAGGATGCTGTACTATGTGCCCTGAAATGTATTTTTTTACTAATAGACAATTTATTACGGCACAATGGCACTACTACTGTTTAGATAATATACCACTGCATTCTGTTAATGAGTTATTAGCTATTCAGGTGTGGCTGATTTTTTTTTCTCTGCAGTTATTAAAAATTACACGTTTCTAAATATACAGAATAAAACTGTTTTTAAAATAATAAAGATGATTGTAGTACCTTATTGTTTCTGAAATGCATTTATGTATACATAACACAATTTTGATTTTATTTTTTTCTGTGTAAGTAGACAGCTGGATTCTGCCATATGTTCATAGGTGTAGCAGAACTCATTTGTGGAGCCAGTTGGAGCTATCTGCAGCAGGGCTGCTGAAATTATGAACTCCAGTGTGGATCCATTGGAATTATCCATACAAGTAGAAATTGTGGACTTCTCTCTTGGCTCATTATGTTGGGTTAATTTACCTGTGACACCCAAGCCTCCAAAAACCTTGGTATTGTTCTCACATGCAGATTTACACATAGTTAAGCTCTACTGTTTTAAAGTTATTCCTACAGAATCTCATTACCTGATTGGAGTATTCCATGGCTAACTAGTATTAGTCTTATCAGGGAAAGTAAGTTCTAAAAGGTATTTTTTAAAATGCTGGAAAACAGGGCATAACCCTGATATTTCCTTTCTGTGCTTCTGCTTACAAGGAAGTTTTGTTTCTCAGGCATGACTTAGCCCAGAAGATGCACTTTAGTATTGTTACTGTTCCTCCTCATGGCTTCTCTTGCTCACTAGCAGGACATGAGACACTGGAAAGTCCTTGGCCTAGGGTAGGCACCACCTGACAAAACTGAAACATCAGTGTTAGCAACAGTGATGTGATGGAGTTCAAAGCATACCACAGTACCACCTAGTGAGGAGAAGATCAGGTCTGTCCCAGCCAAAGCCAGGACCATGTGAAACATTGCAAAAGGAGTCAGTCAGTCACACTGGGGGCACCCTGGCTTTGCACTGCATGCACTATTTACACTGGTGTTATTTTGTGTCTTGGGCATCCTGAGCCCAGCATGCTGTAAGGTGTAACTGTCCTCTGTTGATTTTACTCTAGTGATCCAGGTAACATCTTGCTGCTCTTCTGTTTTTTAAGGAGTGTAGGATTATGCCTTTCTAGCAAAGTGAAAAAAAAAAACCCAACTTTTGCTCTGTTGTTGTTTCATAAGTGAGATGAGAAACTGATGCTGTTCAAAAATGTGGCAATTCTCACTGCAAAGCAGCTGTTGGAGAAATTGTCCTTTGCTGTCTGCCTGTAGGAATGTTTGTCAGAGTGTCAGATGTGAGCCACGTGCATGCATTCTTCATTGTTAAATCCCATTCTTTTGGCTTAAAACATGGCCAGTGCGAATAACTGGGCTAAAACAACACATTTATTTCAAAATAATAGTGGTTTTGAAATCTTTATCCTTGCAAGTGGTTGCATTCCTTATATGTTTTATATAGCCTAGGCTCTGCAGGAGGTAAGTTCACCTGTAATATTGTTCCTATTTACTGTTTAATGTCAAGTTCAAAAACTGCATCTCTCAATTCTTCCTGTTTGTCTCAGTGATGTCCTGGTCAACTTTGGCCCTGCAAATTGTACAGAAGTGTTAAAATGTAAATGTCAGGTCTTGTATTCATTTTTAACAAGGGCCTTCAGTGTTGGAAACAGACAGGGGATACAGAATTGCTATTTCTCTCTGATTCAGGTTTTTGGTAAAAATCTTTTTTATTTTTATTTTTTCAAGAAAAGTACAATACACATTCAGTGATACACACACAAATAGTTACATCTGTAAAAGTAATCCATTCCTACCAGGCTGGGGTAGGTGAAGCACATCAGCAATGGTAGGGTATGGTTGAAGATCCTCTGCTGCAATGTAACCTGGAACAGGTGGTGGAAACTGAAGCCTTACAGCTTTGGAGAATAGATATTGGTAAGCATCTCTGGAAAATGTGTTCTTAGTATCTAGGTCACTTGAGGAAGGCACCTGTAGAAGCCTTGCTGAGTGCTGTGGTGGTCTGAGTATGTATGGACTTCTCTGGCTACTGGCTCCATCCATTGGCAATATCAAATGATTGGGTAAAAATAGTTTTCATTATCTCCAAACTGTGCCTTATGATCTTGTGATCTTGTTCCTTATGATCAGCAAGGATCTGAGAATAAATACACTTAGTATTACATTGTCCTTACAGTATTCTGCACCTCTTGTCTGATTTATGCAAAAGTTGATGAGCACAGTAGACAGGCTGTGAAAATGAATTGCAGCCTGTTAAGGTAAGTGCTGGTTGAAAACACTTTGGTTAAGGTATTGGTTTCTAAATTATATTAAAAATAAGCAGTATTTTCTCAGAAAAATTGTGGCCTACTTCCCTTTCAGCTTTGGGGCTTAGAATCTGGGGGAAGATCTAAGAAAAACTGACTGTAGAATTTAAGGAAAATGAGATCAGATATTTAGTCTGATAGGTTCTTTGCATACTAATGGTGATACTAAATTACACACATTTGAAAGCCTTGCCAGAGTGAAACCTGGCATTGAAAATTATTCCTTGCAGAAAGAAGATGAGAAGAAACGTCTTTGCTAGAAGGATCATTCATAATACAGAGCCTGACAGAGAACTTCCAGTATAGATGGTGTAACAGTGAAACTGACTGCAGTGATTTCCCTCCTAATTATGCTTCTGTCCTTCCTGAATTAATGACCAAATATTTCACATTGCAAAATAAAAAGGTAAGGTAGAATTAACTACATTGGTGATGCAGAAGTTTACATATTTGTTTACTGAAGTAGCATGTTAGTAAAACAGCACATCAGGGAAATCAGCTTAGTGCTCAGGAAATAGTTGCTTAAAATTAAGCTTTGTGCTAACTGTTTTCAGCTTGTCTTGTCTAAAAGCTGTGTAAAGGCACAAGATCCATGCAGATGCAAACCTTACTGGATGGAGAATAGTGTTGTGAACTGAGCTACATAAACAGTGAGCTGGTGCCCCTGTAGAACAGGCAGAGCCTGTGGCAGAAGGAGGGGTTGTAGCCCTTTTCCCTGAGCAGCAGTGGCAGTCCCACTGGTGCTGCCAGTACTGGCACCACTTTTTTGTTTCTGTCAGCAGCACACTGAAGGTTTTCATAGCCCTTCACATGTCTGCTGAGAATGCAGGAGTGATGAGAGTGGGCTTGTGTATCTCCCAGATACATTTCACACACAGACTTCCATTTTTTCTTAATAATTGACATCTTCATGGTTCTAGGCAGTTTTGAAAAGACAACTCAGACATAAGTTACTGCAGTAGTATCTATGCAGCTGTGTCAGTCTCACTGAAATAAAGCTTACTCATCCCCCAACCATCATCCTGATGTGGGACTCACTGGTATAGAAGCAGTGGTTGGTTTGGTTTCAAGAGACTGGAGACTTTTGTTTTCTGTTTTGGTGGCATTAAAATGTAATTTCCATAAATGTAATTTCCATTATTTAATGGGCATAAATGGTATGGAGTCTTGGCCTGTGATAATAACAGCTGCCCAGTTTTAAACCATGCCAGTAAGGGCAGAGAGCAGTTTTTCACAAATGCTGAAAACTGTCACTGAGCAGGAAGAGTTTCCTGAGAGCCCATAAAGCTGATGCTGCTGCTGCAGTGTTCTGTTCAACAACACCCCCAACCCCAAAAACACTAGCAAAGTTCCCTGAGGATGTGTTTTCTGATGAAATTGTGTATAGGATGCAAAACTGTCTATTCCCAGTGAAGGTGAAGGGAGGCTGGCATTGCTCTGGGGGCCAGGAGCTCAGAATTCACCTTTCTGCAAATGTTGATCATGTCATAATAATAATGTGTATGTCATTGGACTGTTCTTGGCAAAAAGGAAAAACAAAAGTAATTGCCTGTTTGTGAGCAAAAAAAGCACTTCTTAAAATAAGAAGTTTGCTTTCTCATACCATGAAAGAAAATGAATATATAATTAAAAACACTTCAATTAAAAGGGAATAATTCAGATCATCAATTTGTGTTAGATTCCCTTTGTGCAGGCTTCTGCACAAGGAGAACTCCATCAGAGCTCCTGTGCAGTGTATATGTAACACAGATTAGTTAATACAGAGTCACATTAACTTCTGACAGCCTCTCACCACTCATTTTGATTTTTGAGGCTTAATACTGGCAAGTGCTACTGTTTATTTTTCTGCAGGCTGGAGAGCCGTGGCAGCCTTTGAGCTCACATGTGAGTGAAAATAACAACCACTGGGGGGGAGTCTTACCTAGGAAACAGCAAACAGCTTCAGAGAGTGGAGCTGTGAAAAGGCAGCAGGTTTATTGAGTGCCAGAAGATGCTGCTTTAAGTGTGGTGGCCCTTCCTTTTTATTCATTCTCCAGGCATTTTCACATCAGAATCTACCGGTGTCACATATTCAAACTTACTAACAAAGAGTTAATTGTATAATTGGTCTTTTCAAACTTGTGTGGCCACTTAGAATGCTGCAGTCCTGCCCAAATTCACCTTCTCTAACCCTTGGGAATCTGTTAGAGGTAGGGTGTCAAGCACTGACTGTGCCAGCCTGGGTCTGGGCTGTGGTTCCAGCTGTGCACAGATGTGTGGCAGCTGTGCCTGGGCTGTGCAGAGCTCTGTGTGCCCAGAGCTGCTGGCTGCAGGCAGCTGTGCCCTGCACAGCCACAGCCCTGTTCCAGGGGAGCTCCGTGGAATTGCTTCTGATTTAAAGGGAAAGTGACATCAATGCAGAACCTCAGGTGTCCCAGCTGTCACTTACAACTCCTGTCAGAGCTCGTAAACAAGGGACATGTTCTTACAGAAGGCAGCCAAGGGGAAGAAGTTCAGAGTATGAATTCAGTGATAGAAAGCCTGGCATGGCCCTCATGGTGTGGCAGTGGGGAGCCCAGAGCTGCTCCTCCAGCTAAAGGATGTCCATGTTCCCTTCAGTGGAAAGGACACTTGCAGAAATAGTCCTTTATCGTGTTCCTTCTGCCAAGCAGGTTGGCTTAACTTTTTTGAGACCTGCTGCTGCTTTCAGAAAGCAGTGGTTGCTTGAAGGCTGCTTTTGTAGTTACAAAACAGATGTTCTCATTTAGAAAGCTATGAAGGCAAAGAGTGCATCAGGAATCTCAAACTCACTGTGGCCAGCTGCATTTGTGTCATCTCACTTTGCTACAGCACAGTATTTTCTGCCTTGTCATTTTTCCAGGACTGTGGGTTTTCTTTATGGACTAATAAAGTGAAAGGGGAAATGTCTGAAGGATGCTCTGATGTAATGCACCCAGCAAGAGATTATGAACTTTAATAGACTGTTTTAGTCTGCAGTTAATTCATTTTTCATGTTCTCTTTGCATAAACTGTTATCTCTTTCAAACCAAATTGCAAACAAGCCTTAGGAAAGAATTCAGTGTAGTACAGAGTAATTTCCTAAAGAACAGTCTATGTAAGCTGTACTGCTAGGGGGTTTTTTACTATCTCAGAATGGTTTTTTTCATAGCAGTGTGATGTCTGTATAACAGTCTGGATGGTGTAATCTGGATCAAATTCTGAAATAAAAGGATTTTCTAGGTCTTGAGGTGTTATTCCAAACATTTTCTTCTTCAGGAGAAGGAGATGACCTTTATGCCATGGGACTATATGAAAAAATTCATGTTTAGACTGTTGGGTAATTATGCATATGAAATAAGGAAAATTAAATTTTTAAAGGCATTCCCAGCATTTGAGATTTTCACTTTAAATGGACTCCTTGCTTTCTTAATTGTCATAAGGAAATAGTTATTTGGAGTAGAGATGATAATTTTTTTATTAACAAAATAGAACTTAAAGGCCAAATGTTCTATGAATACCTTCATGTAACTTCATAGATTTTGGAAAACTCTGCATGAAATTTGAAAAAAATATTTTAATCCAAGAAGATCAAAGATTGACTTACCTCTAGTTTTCTGTCAATGTACTAATTTTGGGTGGTGACATCAGACATTTCTTGCAGCAGTCACAGCTGAGTAAGAAATCTCTTTCTGTTAAGCAAAAAATTGATGTTCCAAAAATGTTTCTGCTCTTGACTAGAATGAACAGATATTTTAAGGGTTTAGTGAGGCAATGAAATCCAGGGATCCATCTGTGCATCATTTTATTCTTAGCGAACGTTAAGTTCTAAAAATACGTAGAGAAGGATGCTGGGGTTCTGGTGCAGAGTTATGTAAGGATAAATACAACAATGTAGAATAGTATTTGCTTGTGACATGTGCAGAATTCCAGCATGTTGTGCCTCTGTGTTTATGGGCATGGCATTTACTAAGTAGATTTGTTTGGATGTTTATTTTGCATTAAGAACAGCCATTTTGGGATCAGTGAGTAAGGAGAGAGACCAAAAGAAAGGTGGTGTAAGTAATTTCTTTCATTCTGTATGTCTTGATAAATAATGAACTTAAATATAAAGTGACTCTTCATAGTAAAACTTTAAATTTGTGGACAAGTTTTCTTATCACTTGATGGGTAACTAAAGGTAATTAAGGAGAAGGAAACAATAGTTCCACAACAAAGTTACCTCCAAAACATCTACAACAGTCCAGGTCTCACATGTAGTAGCTGCTCGGGGTTTTCTTCTTCAGTGTTTGTTCAAATATGCTTCCAGGAATATCCTCAATGTATTTGGGAAAGGAAAAGCAAATTGAAAAGAGGTGGATCAAAAGTGTATCTTGTACAGCCACAGCTCTTGTGAAGCAGTAGTGCTGCTCAGCTGCAGTGCAGCTGAATGCAGAGCTGGTGGAGTTAAGTGCAGAAGTGAAACCAGGTTAACTTTCAATCCCAGTAACAGGAGCTGCAATACATATCTATATTCAACATTTAATTTTTTAGTGCACATTGTTTGTGATTCTGATGTAGAAACATTTTCCTCAGCACTAACAGAAGGCAAATTGCTGTGGTAAGAAAAGTTGCACTGTGGGTACGTGGCCTCATGAAATGCCTTGTGTTTTACTGTGGTGCTGTCCTGGGGCATGTGGAAACCTCCCTGCTCTGCTGTGTGTTGCCTTCACATCAGAGCACCTTGTGAAGGTCTTGGCAGGAGCCTCTCTGAGATTCAGCTCCCATTCTGGCAGTGTGCCCTTGCAGCAAAGGCATCTGCAGTGCTCTCTTGGGCTGCCTTAGGCACAGCATTGCCAGCTGCTCCAGGAGGGGATCCTTCCCCTTGGCTCAGCACTCCTGCAGCCAGGCCTGGAGCTGGCTGTTCAGTCCTGGCTCCTCAGGACAGGAGAGATGTGGATGTGTTGGAGAGAGTGGAGCCACAGAGATGGTGGAGGGAGTGCTATGAGTAAAGGCTGAGAAGGCTGGGGCAGTTTAGCCTGCAGGGATGAAGGCTTGGGTGAATCTTTTATCTTTAATATATGCAGAAACCAACTACCACAAGGCAGGGTGCAAAGAAGGTGGAGCTGGGCTCTTTTCAGTGGTGTCCAGAGGCACAACTAGAGAGACAGTGGGCACAGAATGGAGCTCAGAGGGTTCCTTCTGAACATCACAAACCATTTATTTGCTGTGAGGTTTCCCCTGGAGGTCATGAACTCTCCATCCTTGGAGTTACTCAAAAGCCACCTGGCTCTGGGTGACCCTCCTTGAACTGTGAGGGCTGGACAAGGGTGACCTCTGGATGCTCCTTCCAGCCTCAACCATCCTACAACTCTTCTGACCAGACAGAATAACTTTTGTACCAACCCCAGTGAAGCTGTTCCCTCATTTTTAAGAGTCTAGGTGAGTTCTAATCTATGAACTGCTCTGGCCTGCTGATTTATGGAGCATCTGATTGTGTTCAAAAGAAGTGATGACAAAAATACCATACTTCATTAAGACCTTTCTCTAAGACGCCAGTGTGGTTTAAAAATTGGTTAAGAAAATTGCTCAGTTGCTGTTACTCCTCTGCTCTGCTGTCATGCTGTTTGTGGAAGATTGGAAGCAAATAAACATAACAGCTCTAGCTCAAAATCCCTATGGGTGGGTTACATATTTTTTGCTGTTAATTGAACAACATGTACTTGTAGCTGTCCATAGCTGTACTTTAATCTAGCTGAATTGTTTGTGTTCAGTGAGCCTTCCTGAATGAAATGGCTGCAAAGTTGCCACAGCATAGAATGGATGTTGCTGCTGGTGCTTTTATCCTATAATGTGATCTTATCATGTAATACTTTGAAATTTTCACTCTGCAGACATTAATACTGTAAAGTTTCCTTATTTACACAGTATTTGCCATATTTAGAAGGTAGACTAACTCACCTGTATTTGGTGCCCAATATCAAGAAGTATTAAAAGCTTCCAATAGTAGAAGTGATCTGTTTTTTGCAGCAGTAGTAGCCCTGCTGCCTGGTTGGTTGTTTTCAGCTGGGCAATGCTGTAGCTGCCTTGGCAAGGATTGGTTTGGTGCCTGCAGGCAGCAAGGGCAGTGTGACAGGTGGGTGGGGGCATAGGCACAAACAGAACCCTGTGGGTCATGCAGGTCTTCAGCTGCTCTGCTCTGTGAGACTTCAGGGGTCAAGCTACAGCTCTGTGTTCATTGTTCTTTTCTCACCTGAACAGTTTCTCACTGAACATTCCCAGGAACGTTTCATGTTTGACAATAAAATCTGTTCTTGCCACCCAATGAACCTTGGAATACCTTTGAAAATAGCATGAGGCTAATGGAGGAGGTAACACTTTATTCTTCCTACAATCAAGAGCCTCCTTTGTCTCAGTTAAATATTTACAGCCCATGTTCTATAATTCAACAGGAAAAGGTTAGAGAATTCAGGCATTAGAGTGTTTTGCTGTAGTACTTCTAAGATTCAGCACATGACAGAAATGATTTTAGCTTCTAGAATATTGCTTTATTTATGAACTGTCCCTGTCAGGATGTGAATTTGCAGTGCAAAAGCTGCCAGGCCAGCTGTTGGATGCTGAAGCAACCCATTTATCCACAGACCTCCAGAGCAGAAACTTTTCCCATTTGTACACTGTTAGGATTTAATTTGCCTCGTCAGTTTTTGTGTGGGATCATAACTGTGGACTGTTCAGCTTCAAGTGATGACTGCAGTTGGGTTTTATTTGCATTTCTTTAAGAAATAGTTTTCATTCTGATTTAGGAAGTGACTTGTGTTTTCATTTCAGCTGTTCCCCAGCACTTGGGATGGCAGCTCAGAGCTAATAAATGCCGTAGATGTGTGTTTGTGGCCATCACTCCATTTAAATGACAGATCCTTCCTAACATGTAATAGGCTGCCCACTGTGTCTGACTAATAATTGTTAATGTGATCCTCTGTTGAAGCAGAGAAAAGCTGCAGCCAGCAGTTTGAAATGTGTGTGCACACTGTTAATCCAGCCTTTGTGTACGTACTGGTGTTGAGTGGTGTAAAATTTACATGAGGTGTAAGGAGTCATGGTTTTCAGTAAAAGAAAGGAAAAGCAGGCTGTGGGTTTTCTCTAGTGCTCACAGGAGGGTCTTGTTACATGATACAGACATTGGGATGCTATCACAAGGGACTACAGTAGGAGACTTGAAGTAATAGAAATATCAACATAATGAGTCAAAATAGTTCTTTATCAGCTGGGCATGCAAAAAAAAACCCCCAAAACAAAGACACTTCTCCTCTACCCTTTCCAGCCTCAGGTTTCTAACAAGTGTCCAAAACCTACAGCAGAAACTAGCTTTACTTCATTCAGAGGTCACAACAAAGCCTATTGTGGACCTGGAATATATATTAGGAACAGGTGGGAAACAATAGCTGTATCACCTGAATGTAGCAACTTCTTACTTGTCTAGCCTCTACTTCAACTTTTTAAAATCTGCTCTTAATTTGACATTGCAGTTGGTGAAATTTTCAGCAATTTTAAAATTACAGGCTTTTTTGGAATACCACAGATGAACCACACTTACTCCAAAGAGAAGGACAGTGAAGGCAACAGACCATGAAATGCCAGAGTGATGTGGATAAAAGAATTATCATACATTGCATGTGTGAGTGAAGCAGTTCTGAAACGCTGTGCTATGGGCACATATGGTGGGAGCTGTGTAATCAAGTTGCTATGCCTGGGTAGAGATTGCTTAGGAGAGGAATGATGGATGGTTGCAAATAAGCTATTGCCTAATAATCCGTGCAGTTGTTGAAGGACTTGTGTTGCTCTGGCTTGTGCCTGGCACACACAGCTCCACCTCCCTCCTTCTCTGTCCCTGCTGCTCTGGCTGCTCACTGAGGAATGCTGTGGGAAACAGCAAATCATGATTAGAATTTCAGTTTGCTGTAAGACACCACAGGAGGGGAAAAATGAGCTATAAATTACTATGGCAGATATCAGCCAAAAGTGAAGCACTTTTATTTATTTTTTGTTTTAGGCATTGCTTCAAAAGACTCTCAACCAACATTTTTTGCTGAATCTTCCCCAGTTAATGAATCTGGCCTTCCATAGAGAGTCATGAAGACACCCAAATCTGGAGATAGCAACTTCTGGGAGAAATTAATGGTTTTTATGTGGCATTTATTATGTGTAAGAATGTCAGCAGTTGACTCTCAAAAGGATAATTACTTCATTAACAAATGTAACAATTATAAACAGGAAATGGTTTAAACTGTCTGTCAAGGAGCTCCAGTGTCCAGTAGTCTGTGTAAGCCCATTAACTCTGCAAACCTGCTGTGTCTCATGACTGCTGTATCTGAAGGGCATGTAGGGAAACAGAGCTCAGTAACAAACACCAGCAAATCCCCTGCACTTTGTGTACTGATTAATTTGGTTTCAAATCCTTCATTAGAATATCTTTGAATGTACCCCTTCATGTGGAGATGGTCAGGAGACTGCTCTGTTGGAAACCTTCCCATCTGTGAAGAAGAGTTCATAAGAGGCCCTGAACTTGGGTTAAGGAGGACTGGAGTGGCTGTGCTGTACTGAAATTGCTCTCTGATGCTGGCCAAGAGGATTTGTTCAAATAGCTTGTGCAGTTGGGTAAGTTCTTGTAGATGGTAGGTTTTGTATACGTGGTCTTCAGCAGGCAGTGTGGTTTGTAAGCAAGCTGCTACCTGCTAACAGACTAAATATAGTTAGGAACAGCTCAAATTAAGGAAGGGTAACTTACTGGTTACCATAATAAGGTCAGTTTGTGGGACATTAAAAATACTGGTTTGCACTGTGTTTTGGTTAGTGGCAGCCCAAAGCTTTATCGTGGGGTTAAGATTGCTTATCTTCCTTCCACCTTTCACTAATATCAAGGAATATCTTCTCAAACCCAGGGAACGGGGGAGTTGAGTCATTTCAATGTATATGGCTTTGGTGCACTGTGTTAACTATGTTTTTTACCCTACACAGTCCCATTCTGTATGGGGGAATCATTCATTTGTTGGTTGTTTTGAATGGAGTATCATTCATTTGTGGGTATTTCTGATTCCAGAGTTTACATATCCAGGGTTATTTTCAAGCCCCCAGCACCACCCTTCCCAGCTCCCTGGCTGTCAGCTCCCAGTGCCATGATCTCAGCTTCTCTCCTGTTTTGTGTGTCCTGAGGTGCAGGCTGCAGATGTGCTCTGGATTCAGCCTCACAATTCTTCCCACTCCATACAACAGCTCAAATCTTTCACCTCTGTTTTTTCTTGGTCCCTTGTGGTCTTTCCCTAAATATTTAAAATAATGATCAGTCTATCTCCTGTTATGGAATGGAGATCACCACTTCAGGGAACCTGTTCCAGTGGTTGACTACCCTCATAGTAAAACCAAAAAATTGGAAAGAAATACTGAGAAGGTAATATATTCATTGCTGACCAGTAACACATACTCTGAATATTCACTTTGTCCTCTTCTATATCCCTATTTTGGTAAAGTAGAAATATCCTCGTTCCTTCAAAGCTGTTCAGTTTAGAGCATTTCCTCCTGCACAGGAACATCTGATGCCTGTACTGCTGCCTGTGCTGTGCTAATTACTGCTGTTCCTCAATGGCTGTAATGTCCTAAGATTTGGAAAAAGGATCACAGCAGGTGAGGGAGTGGAAGCTGTCAGGCCATGAGCCCAGTAATGTAAAGGCTGCCAACCATAACATTTTACATTGTCCATCAAAGAACCAAGTCCTACTTTTGGTGGATTATAAAATGTTCTTTTAACGGGATAGAAAATAATAAAAAACCCCCAGGTTGTTTAGTATATCAAACCTGTTTGTACTAATGGCACTCCTATCTGTATCTTTAATATTGCTATTAAAAGGGACTTAATTAAATAAAATGCTCTGTGATTTATTGAAATAGCCTGTAATAGCTCAATGTGCTTATACCTTCTTGAAATTCCCAAAACACATTGTGCTAATGCAGCTAATGGCAAGTCCATCACTGCACCACCTGTCTATTTGTGATTTGCAAGCCCTATTAAGTCTATTTATCATTGAGCTGATATGAGACAGAGAAAAAGGAATGAGGTTAGAATAATTTTCGTAGAGGAAAATGGCAAAAGGAAGTGGGCAAGGTGAAGTAATTCTTAAAAGAGTGCAAAACTTGTTAAGTCACAGTTCTCTAGTTCTTTAAATTAGAATGTTTCCCGAGAGTTTGATCAAAGAAGCAATTTTAATGGGTTTCTGAAGAAAAAATACTGGGTAGGCTCATTGAGAGTACCCTGACAGACATCCTTCCTTCCCTTTGCAGTCTGAGAACCAAAGGGAAGACTTGGGATTTACCCAAGTTCTGAATTACACAGAGTAGGTATCTGTATTGGATGGTTTTTGTCTCCCCAAAAGTGTTGACTCTAGTGTAGATTTTAGTTTAATTTAGAGTTTACTTTCCTCCAGGGTAACACCTGAGGTTTATAAGCAATTTCCACAGTGGTCTAGGCTACGTATTTAATTCTATACTTACCAGCAATCAACTGAAAATATAAATATAAAAGATAGGCTTGCAATTACACACAGCAGAAAGCAAAGTAGCTCGTAATACACAGAGGTAAGAAGAAATTACGGAATGCTAGAAAATCTCATTAAAAATTATATATTGATCCAGTAGCTTTATCTGGGAGAGGGAGTGGGGGGCTGTAATTGTCCTTCAGTTGCACAGATCACATTGGAAACATTATTTAATATTTATATGCCAGAATGGTTTTATTTCAGTCCTGCCTTATGTGAACAATGTTATTTTATCAGCCTCTACCTCGGCATTTAAAGTAAAAATGTGCCTTATCTTTAATGGCAGCAAAACACTTACAGTATTGCTTCTCTTAAAAACAAACAACCCTAAAACTTGAGCATAGCCACAGCCTCCTCTGACAGCAAGCACAGCAGACACAATTTTCTGAGGACACCGAGTGGTGGCCCAGAGCAGCAAAATGCCTTTATTGGCAGGATCTGCAGGTCCAGTGTGAATCCAAGGGATGACTTCCCAACAGGTGCCAACCTACCCAGCTGCTAATGCAGATCACTGAAGGAAAAGAATTGAGAAGTACCTGTAGCCTTCTGAACTCTGCTTGAATGGTTTTAACAATTCATCGGGGTAAGAAAACACAAGCAGAATAGCAGATTTCCTCCCATGCATTGTTTCTCAATTTTTGAAGCTTAGAAAGTCACTTTTCCAACCCCAGGAACATTTCACCCTGGTAATGATTAGGGACTATGTGATACTACTCAGAAACTGTTCAGGCAGTAATGTGAGGAGAACAGGGAGCATTAAGTGGTTGTTAGGTTGAAACAAAATCTTCTGAACTACTAAGAGATAATTAGGCTTTCAGTGGGGAAAGAAAAATATAATTTAAAGGCCTTTACTCAACTTGGTTTTTCCTGAAGTGTTTACCTAACATCTGTTCTCCCTAAGGGACTCCCTTCTGAATTATTCAGTTCCACAGTACAACATAGATTCCTACCCAGGGGCCTGAAATACTCACAGAAAAACTTGAAATAATAATCCAACTGTCTCATATTCTGTGTAATGGTGCAATTGCCTTCAAATTGCTCTTGCTAACTCGGGCCCCAGTGCCCTTTCAGCAGCATCACTTCACTGCAGGAGCTGTGTGTGAGGTGGGACCAGTTTGAGCAAGGGGTGACCCTGGTGCCAGAGGGAGCAATGCTTTTTGCTGCAGGGTGAACAAGAGGGCACTGAACAGGCTGGCAAACCATCAAATGGCCCCTTGGGAAGTAAATTCTTTAACACGAGGGAGATTTTAAAAAAAAATGGTATTAAGAATTGTGCTAAAATACTGGCTGAAGAGTAATCCTAGCTGTACTCAAGCTGACCTTGTTAATTTTCCTGGTTCTTAAAGACAGAAGCACAAAGCCTGAATGAAATTTCTCACTAATTCTTTTGTTTGAAGGGTAGTGAGACAATCTGCTTAATTATTTTTGGCAGTTGAGATAAGTCTGTTTTTCAAACACTTGTCATAGTAACTGATATTCTGTTAAGAGTAATTGCTTTTTCTGTATGTACACCTCTCTATTCAGTGCTTTTGTATTGTTTTTATTATAAATCCTGCAGGGAATTTTTCTCTCTGCCAAACTATTTTATATCCTTGGCTTACATTCCACCTATATAGTTTTTGCCAGATTTCCCTGTATTAATCTCTGTCAACCACCATAATATAAGAGGGATGTGTAAGATTTTTTGTTTGGTTGGTTTTTTAATTATCACCAAAAAAAAAAATTCATTTAGAGACATAAAAGCCCCCCAAAATAGGGATTGGGATTGGAATACATTTCTTCAGCATATTAAATCCTCCTCATCTCGGTATTGCCAAAGCCAGAGAGAGACTTTCATTGCAGCTGTCATTTCTACAGACCTCAGGCCACGGTGGTGAGTGATGCTGCCAGCACTGTTCCCTAGGCAGCCACCAAAGTGCACTGCTCATTATGCACTGATATTCCACAGGGATGTTTTTCATTTCCCCTCAGGCCAACAGTAAGCTACTTTGGGAACTACATAGGCAGTATTGCTTTAAAAAGAACGAGTGCCTGTCTTTCAGAAGAAGCACTATGGGAAATTACAGAAAAGATTTATTTTCCTTTTGAGGAAACCATCTTCCAGAAGCGTCACTGGGTGCAGGCATTTGCATGGGTAAGATTTACTGTTTGCAGAACAGTGACAGAACTTTCCAAATGCACAAATAATCAGCCAGTGTCTGTCCCATTGCCTTGGCCACAACCAGGCTGTGTATTTTAGGTATCCTGCTTGGAGGGATCTGTTCCTTCTGCACTGGAGATGTGCTGAACCCTTGGTCCCATGATGGTTTTTTGCACCTTCCAACACAAGAGTCTTAATTCTGATAGAAACTTGGCCGTGTGCTTTCTGACCAGGTGAAAACCATTTTAGGGAGTGCCACCTATGTTGAATGAATGTCCTATTTTAAAAGCACTTTGAAGAGCAAAGAGAGCTTTGCATGCTGTTAAAAGAAAAGCACACCCAACGTTCAGAACACTGTCAAAAATGGAATATTGCATTTATATACCAATTCAAGTAGACAGTTAAGAGTAGCTTTTCACAGAACAAACGTAAATTCTTGACTTGCTCCATATTTTTCTATGCTGAAAGCAAAGTTATAGTTCTGTGCAGAAATGAGCCACTTAGACTTACAACAATAAAGATTCTTGGTACACATGGATAACAAGTTTATAAAGGCTTTTCCATATATTGACTGTACTGGAATCATAAATATATAATAAATAATCATGCAGAAATTATGTCTCCCTGAAGGCTTTTTTTTTTGTAGTGGCTTAACTAAAAGGTTGATTTTGTGCACTATTAAAAGTGATTCTGTTAAGTTTTATTTGGAAATTTCAGCTACTTAATTTCTACAGTAGAAAATATTTTATCTAGTAGATTCTGGCCCTGTGAAGTCTAGTCATTTCAAAAGACAGTATGAACTGGCTAATTGTAAAATTTTTTATTCTTGGCAATGGGATCAATAAGAAATCTGATCACTACTACTTGTTACTGTATATACAGAAGTGTTGCACATTGTAAAGTTTTACAGCAGAAAAGTGATATGATTTAATGCACCAAAAAACTGCTGTCTAAAACTGCTTGCATAATATTGGATATATATTCTTCTATGTTTTAATTTCTTAGACTGAAGTCCTGATTGAAATACTTTTATTTTTGCTAAGACTTGGACAGAAAATACCAGGTACTTCTCTGGTTTATGCGTTTTGGGGTTTTTTGCAGGGTTAACATTTTCTCCAGGCCAAGGGTGATCATGTGGGAAAGAAATCTGTCTCATTTTAAAAAACCTGAGTTCTAGCTTGCCTTTTGTAAAACCACAGGGCAATCTGCTTTTCAGATGCAATCACGTGTACCCAATGTGAACTTTCAAGCAGTCATGAAATGCAGAGTAATTATCTCGATTTCAGTGGTGTCTGTAACACTCCAGGACACTCAGGTGGAGGAAGCCGTTCCAAGGCAGGTATTTCTGAAGAACAGACACACACTGTTTTCAGATTAAAGCATGAAAATTGAGGTTTCTTTCATTTTTTATCTGCAAAGCTTTCTTGTTTAAAACCCTTTTGGCTTACATACAGAAGTAAATCCTGTGGGTTTATATATGCTTAGACTATGTTGTTAAAGGATGCTATTTTCGTGAAACCAACTAATCTGTGATTATCCTCTGTGCAAAAACAGGAGGAACCACAACAATGGCTGTAAAGTAATGGCAGGTACTTTTCTTTGTCTCCTTCAGGTTGATGACTGGCTGGGTTAACAGACCAATTCATAGGTAGTAGATGGTGCAGAGAAGCTGAGATATTCAGGGATCCACATAGAACTCCAAGTCCTTAAAGGGAAAAGTGGGAGAATGGTTCCTCTGTGCACAATCACCCCACCAAGGATGATTTTGCAGCCTACAGTGGAGAGGTGACAGTTCCCCTTACTTGTGTTAAGCAGACTTTGGCCAGGCATTGGTTCATTACAGGGCTCTTGATGATTCTGAGGCAGATGCTCTTATTTTTAATACATCCTTTTAAAAGCTTTCCTAAATAGGCACTTAGGTTTCAAGCACAGAAGCAGGGCTTAGTCAAAGTCTGCTGATCTTCACAGTAATTTTTTAGTTTTTATTAATAATATTTCTGTACACATTATTGGTGTGCTTTGTGAGCTCTTCATTCACTTCCACAGAAAAATTGCTGTAAAAGATGGGACTGGGAGTGTCATCATACGTCTGATTTGCCAAGTGAAAATACAGTGGATACTTTTATTAGTATAAAAGTAGGGAGGTGGGAAGAGGATTTTTATTTTTGAGGTTCATTGATTAGCTACAAGTCTGTCAGAGGCAGTTATCCTATTTTGAGAAAATCGTTGAATCATCAGGAAGCAAAGTAATACCAAAGATAGCAGTGCCACCATAAGGTTTTGAGTCTACAGATTTAACTCCATGATCCCTTCTTGTACTGGTGGGCACTGGCATGTATTGTCTTGTTGTCTCTGACACATTCTGGTTTCTGCTACTATGAGGGGGTTTTTATATTTTCAAAGCCCAAGGCTAGTAAAGCAGGATACTTCCTGCAAGATGTTGATTACAACTGGAGGTGTATAGATAAAGAAGTCTTTATTAATAATTTGCTCTTGCCCTCCTTTCTGTCCCTGCCCAGTACAATGTTTTGGAAGATAAACTTAAGGATGATTGACTGTCAAGTGCAAGAAAATGTAAATTTCTTTTAAAATGTTCTGAAATACCAGCTTCTGTTGCCTTTGGAATCAAATATCCTTATATGCTTAGAAGTTGGCATGTGAGAATAAGTTGCTCTTCAGTTCTGCTGATGATACAGACTTTAAATTTAGGTTATTATATCTGTAAACACACTTCATTACTTCTGTAAAAATTAGATCTATTAGGGATGGTTCCTGGTAAACTGAGATAAAGTATGTTGGAGTGCCTTACAAGTTATTTTTAGAACAGGGCAAAGTGTAGCTGTGGAAAAAGAGAATTAATTTTTTATATACATATACGTGTGCCAAGAAATTATTATATGCTTCAATTGAACTAATCCTGGATGTTCTGGTCTGGATACTTGAGTCCCTTTGAGGAATCAACAGGGTAGACAAAGGAAGTGGAATTACTACTGCTGGTGTTGTAGGGATGCAACAACCTCTGAATGGCTGAGAAATCTTGTTAAATATTAGAAGAATCTATTTTAAGTCAAGAGATCAAGATGAATGATGAAGGTTGGATGTGGATGGAGATACATTAGGTTTTGTGGGGTTTTCTCATTTTGTTTGTATATGTAGATAAAGCTGACATTTTATTTTTGAAGACTGATACCACATTTGACCAATTCCCACTACATCTTTAGGGTATGCATTGCATGGGACAGCCTGGTTTTGTTTGTGCTCAATCAGTCCTTAAAGCTGCACACATAGAGAGGGGCTGCTTCAAATAAGGAGCTCATGTCAGGGATGCAGCTTTGAGCCATGCTGTGTGTAAGTGGCAGTGGCAGGGCCCTTGGACATGCTTTCAATATCTGTACCCTGTAGGGCACCTTTGTCATGGCAGGAGAGGCTTTACTGTAACTGTGAATTTACTTCTCTTTGCTCCTTTTCCAACTCTGTCAGACTTGAAAATGCCATTTGCTTCATCTCAACACTTGAAGAGACAGGTGCATGAAATTCACTGCAGTGCAAAGTGAGGTAGAGTAAGTACAAACTTCTACCCACTAATAGAGTCCTGAGTATGAAGCTGTTTTCTGAACTGATGGGAGCCAGTAAAGGCTGACAGTACCAACACAGTTACTGTAGCAGTGGCATCATTATCATACTGGCTTCTGAGTTTTGATGGGTTCTAATAATAGTAATTATTATTAGGCTAACAATAAGGTCTGATATGTAGTGCCCTTCTTGCTGCCTTTGGGAAACAAATTATTTGGTAAATTAAAGATTAGTTGTTTATAGTGTTCCCACAGAAACACAGCTATTCTGAAGCTTTTGTGGCCACGGTTCTGGAAGAAATTTCAGGACCACATCCCACTTACAGCCACACACAGTGATCTGGCATTGAAAATACCAGTGGAAGTATTGTAAAAAGGTCTCCTCAGCAAAATAACTTTAAATTAGGGACAACACTACTTCCCAAATTGGTCTCAAATACTTCTCAAACAAATCCAGCAACTAAGACTCTTCAAAGAAAACTAAGAAGTGTATCTAGAGCTAATTCAGATCTTGAACCGTGTCTATCTACATCTGAATGCTCACCAATATTGAAGTGACAAAACGTGATCTAAAGTCCTGTGGACTCCTACTGCAAGCCAAAATAATTGTTTTCTGGTAGCCTTAGTTGGCCATATTGGAAGCAGTGGAAGTATTGATTACCTGAGAGCTCACCCACATGTGAGGTGCTTGGACAGCAGATGAGCATGTGGATTTGCAGTGCCACATCCTCCTCTGGATTACCCATAAATGTGGATTATTAAATTATTTTTTTTACATACAAGTTAGAAAGTCCTTGGAAATGAAGGTAAATTGCTTTGTATGTAATGCATACAGTAGCATCAGCACAGGGAGTTAGCGAGATGTAAATTCACACCCCAGTGTAATGTGTCCTAATTTCTCCAAGCCCTAGGGCCATCTTGTTCCTGAATGAGAGCACCCAGATCGAGGTTTAAATGCATTTATTAAGGTTTCTAATTATCCTGCTGTTGAATAACCTAAAGCATTTCTGCCTTGTTGGAGAATGAGCTAGTTAGTCATGGAGACTGCACAGGTTCCGTTTGCATCTGGGCTTTGGTTTTGTTTCTCTTTGCTAGAACCTTTCACTCTATTTGGCAGAACATTGGAACACAGACTCTCCCTTGACTTTGAAAGGGGTATTTTGAAGTAATATTTCCAATGTTGGACAGCAAATAGTTCTACTTAAATCAATACAAGTGGCAGTTAGTTTTAGTGTGAACTGGTATAAGCAGAAATTCAGTGTGATCCATAACCATACATTCCCACCTGCCTTCATTTATCTGTTCTGCCTGGGCTTTCAGGTGGCAGGTAGCACACCTGTGCCAGCAGTTAATTTGGGAATATCAGTTGGGAATGTGTACTGGTGTGTTGTTTCTACCTGACTCCCATTTGCTACAAGGCCCAGTCACCCAGAGTTTTGTCAGGTGCTTTTGTCTCTGATTAAAATATGGCTTGCACACGTGCTGGAGCAGTATTTCAGCCATGTTGGGGTGACAGCAGCTGTTATCCTGTGATGTTTTGTGACACAGACAGTGAATTAGGCTGAAAGAAACAAGCTTTTTTGTGTTCTTCTGTTACAGTAAAACATTTGGATGTTGTATGAAAAGAGGAGACTTACTCTCTGACACTTTCCTGTCAAGGCACACTTCCTCACTACTACCTCCCCAGGAAACTATTTAATGTTAAGAAAAGTTCTTGAAAGAAAAGAAAAAGAGCCTCAAATACAAAGATTTAAGCCTGGTGTACATGTGATATTCAGGTTGTGGGGTTTTGGTATGAATATCACAGAATTACAGACACGTAGACTACATGTACCAATTCCTGTATTTTTTTAAAAATACTATTTTAGCAGATTATGGTGCTACAAACATGTTAATCTTGGCATCGTTTTACTACCTAAACTATCCTGCAGTATAGTGAGATGATTATCTGGGGTTGGGGTTCTGTTTGTGTGTTTTTCATGAGTAGGCCAAGCTGTTTGCAGTTGATACATAATCACTGTGATTTCCCTTCTGCAGAAGAGTGGCTTCAGGTGCTGTGGGCAGCCTTTCCACCCTAGACCCTGTTGGCAGCAGCAGCAGGGCTGGGAAGTTTTTATAATTAGAAGCTTAATTTATTTCTGCTACTAGGGATGCTGCGCTTGAGACTTGGTTATGGTTTGCTGGGAGGAAAAAACCCTAAAAACTGAAAAGCGTTCAAGATGCCTTTGGCACAGAACTGAGAGCCAGCCCTGCCCTTCCTCCGCCGCTGGACGGGAGCACACAGAGCACGGGGGGCAGCTGCCAGGTGCCGCTGCTGCACAAAGCCCAGGTGGGAGCGATTCTGCCCTCAGGGCCCTGGCGGCGGGAGCGGGGCCGGCTCAGGGGCGCTGCCCGGGCGCCGTCCGGGTGCCGGGGGGCCTCGGGCCGGGCCCCTCGCCCAGCGCCCGC
>VXBB01009322.1:90553-161539 GCA_013399915.1 Illadopsis cleaveri
CGCGGGCCGAGTGGTGCTGGAGGTGACCAGGGGAGACACAGCAGCAGCGGGATTGAAGGTACACACAGGGCATGGAAGAGTTGTGCCGAGCAGAGCGCGGTGCCCCGGCAGGGCTGGAAAGGCCGTGGCTTTGGGGCAGCCCAGAGCCCTGCCCTGAGGGGGGCTGCGGCTGCCCCTGGGGGAGGCCTGCTGCTCTGAGGGAAAAGCTTCTTCTGAACGTAAATCGGGGTCCTCCTGATTCCTTTGTGAGGTCCTTGTTCGTTTTTCGTTGTGTCCTGCTGGCACAAATTTCNCAGATGGTGCTCGGCTGCCTCATCGTGGCCGTCAGCTTCGCCGCCCTGGCGCTCACCACCTCGGCCCGCGTCCGCCACTCCTGCCCCTTCTGGGCCGGCTTCTCGGTNAAACAGAGTTGGTAGTCTGATTCAGGTGGTCTCATTTAGTGCAGATCATGAGTGGCTGCATCTGTGTGAGTGCAGTGCACACATGGACACATTAGGATAATACTGCTTCATGAAAGCTTTTCTCATAAGCAGTGAAATGGGGCTTGAGATTTATGAAGAATTAGGCATTTCTGAGGGTGCTGGTAACAGACTCTGTGTTATTGGTGAAGATTTGCTCCATTTAATTTAATGCGTTACTGGTTCCAATTATGTCTCTTCAGCTCTTTTAACGGACCAGAGAGTTTTCAACTTCAAACGTGCTTCTTAGAAACCAGAACAGTTAGATAAAATATTTTGGGTTATTTAGTTCACTTTTTTTGGTGAAAATGGTGTGATTTTTAAAAAAACTTAAACTATTTAATATGCTCTTATACAGAATATGACTTTTTTTTTTTTCTGAGTCCTTCAGAGCAGAAGAGTCATTCTGGATTAATTATTTAGCTGTCTTTCTTGATTTTGTTGTATTTTATTCTAGTCTTGAAAAGAAATATGAGTTTACACTAGTAGCATTGATGTTGTAGTAGTAATTCTATTGAATTTGATCCTCTGCAAGATAATTTGCAATTATTTGTTGTGACGAGGTGTGAATTTTAGGTTCAGAGTCTGGCTGCCTACATATTGATGTGCTACTAAACCAACACAGCCTTTGTTCCTTACCTTGACAGAGTGAGCAGGAATATGCATAACTGCTTGTGGACTCCAGTAAGCACAACTTTTTCAGTAGCACCTTTTCCCCCACCTCCTGTGTGCAAAGACACTTCTGGTGCTTCTTGTTATGCTCCAGGGTAGGCAGGCTGCTTTTCTTGCTGTGGACACCTTCTACTTTTCTCTCTGTGTATTTCACAGAAAATGTGTTTCCCACTCAGATTTCCCGTGTATTAGGGACACCAAACCCGTGATTGCAGCCTGTGGCAGGATGGTGGAAGGCTCAGAGAATTGCCAGACTGTTGACTGCAAGGCCTTATGTTCCTGTGTTATCAGAACGAGGCAGGTGTACATTGTTGCCTAAACTAAGAGTTTATGTTTTGAAAAAACCGTTCTGCCTTATAAATGATCTGTCTGAGCATTGGAATAAACTTAGTTTCGTCCTATTATCCTTACCTCTAAGTCTTAAGAACTGAGATAAAATAGAGCAGTTTTTGAAGCATGATGTGCCCTGAAGAACTTTTTGAAATTAGTTGATTACGTGGCCTTTTCTAAAAGCCCTTTGAGGTATTTAGTGAATTTAACAAACACTAGATATATCATCACTCACAGCTAAAAAATGCTTCTGTGGAAGAATAACAGTCTTCAGCTTGCTTCTGTAAAATACAATTAAAGAAATACCTACAGGTGGGTTTGACATGAGAGAAAAATAACGGAACTATCCTTCCCCTCTTTATTTGGTGCCAAAATCAGAGATAGATATTCACGGCCTTCATACCACTTCCCCCTCACTTCTTGGAAGTAAATAACTGAGTCATTTGATATTAAAGTAGCAATTCTGAATCTAGTTTTTGGTGTGTTTATGTGATATACTGTAGTTTTTAGTCATTAGAAATGCACATCCTAAAAGAGAGTAGTCTTGGCATTGGTAATTTTCAGTAGTTTTTAACACCAAATGCCCTGTCAGTATAAATGAAGGCTGCAAAAATTTGTTAAGAGTCTTTCAATTGTTTCTGAAAATAATTTCTTAGTGTTTGTAACAGTCTAGCTGGTTGAAAAAAAAAAAAAATTAGATCAGGCTGCATATTAGACTCACAGAAAGTTCTGTAATCAAATGCAAGGAAAGGTTCTGATTTCTCACTTTGTTTTTGAAATCAAATCACGTGACTATATGTGAGAGCTTATTTAAAGAACAAGGCACCATAATTTCCATAAAACTTTGAAGAGTTCAGAGCTTATTTAAGTATCATCCCATACCTTAAACAGTTTATCTTTCATAGCATCACATTAGGAAGATAAAAAGTATCTTCATATATTTTGTATTAAGACATTTTTAAGGTAATTAATCAGAGTCCACCTCACACTGGGCAGAAGGAAATCTGAGGCTTAGATAAGCAGGTAGTGGTTAATTCTCTGCACAGGCAGCAGTCATTGGCAAGACCTTGCAATCTGTGTGCTGAAATGCTTGGCAACCTGTTCCCACTGCAGTTTCCTGAGAAAATGGTGATTTCTTCTTCACATTCTCTCAAATGAGTAAAAGAAAATATTTTTTCATATAAGGGAGATAAGTGTCTTTGATCCTGTTAAGAGCACCAGGAACAGAGTACCAGTCTCACTCTAATCATGGGAGGATAGGTCTCAAAATTAGGGTGTTTTGGTAGATCACTGAAAGTATCAGCAGTGACAAGGTTATTTGTCTCTCCTGTAGGTCCATTGTTGCCTGAATGTGAGAAGATATTTGTGCCCCCTTTGCCCTTTAGAATGCAAACCACCTGCCAGTTTGTGGTGTGTTGGTTCTGGACCTGCCCAGATTGAAGGAAGTGCTTCTGCTCAGTGTGCCTGATGTTGATGTTCCTGTCAGTGTTGGGACAGTGGCAAACCACAGGCTGATGGAGCTGTGGCTGTGTGACTTGTGAAGTCATTTCATGAAATTATTTAGAAGTTTGCAGTGAGATGTTTATCCTGCTACCCCCATCTTGATCCCAGCAATTTAAGAAAATTACCAGGCTTAGTTAGAGACCACAGTTCTCTCTAGGAGAGAAAAGTATTAATAAAATAGTAAATTAAATCATAAGATTACCCAGGTTTCTAAAATTATGCTGGCTTTAGAAATCTTAGCATGTACTTGCTGTGTATTCTGCTATCTCCCTTTTTATGTGCAGTTACTTGATAGTTGTGTTCTTGTGTGGAAGTGTGTTGCTGAAAGATCTTGTGCTGCCCTTTCTTTTTATTAAGTTTCTTCTCAGTTGTGCCTCTTTTCATCCATATCCCATGTTCAGAGCAGATCAATTCTTCTGGCTTAAAAGCACCTTTAATGTAGGATGTTCTCAGGGTTCATGACATACATCCTTTTTGTGTTCTTTGAGAAAGGAAACAGATGTATAGGGAGACTGTTGGTGTGAACTCAAACCCAACTTTGCTTTTATGAAAAATGAGAAATATGTTATATACTTGTCTATGTTATTAACTGAGAAAGCTGAATATAGGAGCCTTTTCTGTGTTCTTCTATAACATTGTACAAAATAGATTTTAAAACTTCAGGTGATGCTTAAAGGAGTTGACTTTCAAAAACTCCCACTTGTTTGTGACTCTGGCTGTTCCTTGCATGCAGCAGGTTGTCCTGGCACGTTCCTGTACAGAATCATTGTGGAAGTCAAGGGGGCATGACAATGATTTGTTAGAAATTGTGTTTTTCTCTTCTCCATTTCAGCTAAAGGGGTTTTTTCCCTTCCTCCTTTCCCCTGTTCTGTCCTTTTTTGGTATTTTCCATGATTGCCTGTGGATAGTCAGGAGGACTAGAGTGATAGCTGTAGTTTGGGGCAAGGAACTTTAGTTTGCATAAGAAGCCTCTTGCCAACAGTGTGGCTGTGAAAGCAAAGCAAAGCTCCTTGAGAGAAAGTAACCTCACTGCTCCTGTTGTGTGACACAGTGCTCACTGAACTGGGACAACCTGGAACACATTCATTCATTTGTCTTAGAGACAATAATTTCATGTCTAGGACTCAAAGGGCAGCTTTCTTGTCCCCCTGCTGTAGGTATAAATGAAACCCTAACTCTATGGTTATCAGGTCGTTTTTCACAAAATGTCCACTGTGCTTCTGAGTACTCTCTGAGAGAGCTGTAGATCCTCTCTGAGAATGAGAGAACCCGTGGTGTGGGTTGTTTGGTTGAGTACTCCTGGTTAACACACACAGCCTGAGAGCTCAGCCTGAAACTTCCTTGGAGGAAGCACTGTTCGGGTGAGGGGGTGTGACCAGATCCTAAGAGGATTGTTCTAATGGCAGATTTCAAATCTGTGCACTCATAGCCATGATGATTAGTTTATTGTGGACAATTTGTTACTCTGTGAAGTTTGCTGCTGGTTCAGACAATGTTCTATACCTCTAAATATTCACTTTCAGGCTTCTTTTGGAGGAGTTTGTATTGCTGGTTTGGGAATTGAGTAGGTAAATTTCCACACAGAAAAAGGTTTTGGGAGACTTTTCAGGCCTCTAATAGTCAGACCCAGGGAGCAAATGAGACTGATTTGTCTCTGTGGCTGTTGAAGATCTTATGTCATTCCTGAAAGATGATGCATCCACACACTAGGGCATTACTTTGATGTTCCTTGCTTCAATTTGATGAAGTTTAGAAGACCAGGAAATGGATCACTTCAAAAATCCTGCAAGTGACTTGGTAATCTTTTGCCTCTTCTTGGTGTGGCTAATAAGCCATGGTAAGTTTTTGCCAGTGTGAAAGTCACAAAGTAAAAGCAGCTCAATGGATGATACATTTGAGAAGGTAGTACTGGCACATTTGACTGGTCACTCCTCAGTTAGGAATTGTAAGATGCAGTCACAGTTTTAGTTACAAATAGTGGAACCTTCACTTATACATACTTTCAGAAGAATTACACTAACTTCGATTCTTTGAGACATTATCTGTTACTGTCTGATGCTGTATCCTTTATTAACTACCATCCCTGGGTTTTTCCTGACTTCTTTTTTGGGTTTGCTAACACCTCAGGCACATCTTTCCTTTCCTTTGCAAGTTTGTCAGGGCTTTGAAATGTGAGCAGTCTGTGGAAGGAAGTCAACTGTCTGGAACTTTGTGTCTCAGGAAGCCTGCTATGGGTGTGTGTTGCTGGTACACGGTGTTGGTAAAAAAATATCAATGTCACCTGCCCAGCCTTGCTTGTCCCCTTCATTAAATGCATGAGGATTGCAATGTGTCTTGTCTAGGTGATGGATCATCAGGAATTTTATTAGGATTCTTGGTTTGTGCATCCTGACAATATTGTGTGACAGAGAAAAATCCCAAAAACATCCAACCCAGAGAACCCGAGGCTGTTAATAGATGCCAGTTAAAACCTGTGGCATTGGTGCACAGGGAGAGGTCATACACATCGTAGAACATGAGAACTGAGAAGCCTTGGGTGCATCCTCTGCTTTATGGTCAGGCAGGGCTTTGCAACAGGAATTCATGGGTGAAAATACTTCCTTAGCCTGATGGAATGATAGCAAATCAGACAGCTGGAGAGAGGAACAGTTAGAAAGATGACAATGTTCCTTTTTAATTCTTTGAACTGTGCATGGTAAAATAACTGTTTGTAACTTCCTGAGGATTTGGGGCTAAGTACAACCTTGAGATTTTTGTCTCCAGTGCACTAGAGAATAGCAGACTCATAGAAGGCAACATTAGTTGTTTCATGAGGCACATCAGTTTTTATTGCTTCTGAGTATGTTCTGTTGCCTTAGCCTTAAGAGCAATTTAATTTAAAAACTTCCTGTGTTACAGGAAGGAGTAGTGGAAGAAAGCAAAGATAATTATGATAAGAAGCAGGAAGTGTCCTGCCTGCAGGGAAGAAATAGCATCATTTTTATTAATCCCATATTATTATAAGTGACCTGTAGTCTGAAGTCTTTGTTTTTCTGCAGGCAGCCAGACTGCTGAATAAAAGTATTATTTTGAGTAAGTCTCTTACTGTTGTCAGCATACAGTTTTCAGTTAGTTTGTTGTGGGTTTGTTTTTGTTTCTGTCTGTAGCAGAAAGACAGGTGTATGTCCCAGTCTCTTTAGGAATTAAATATTTTTTCCTGGATGCTGGTTATCTTTTCCAGCCATTTTTTCAATGCTGGAAATGTAGGAGCATTTGCTGTAAAACACAGCAAATACTGCCCAGGAACTTATGAGAACTAGCTGTGAGGAACAGGTAAAGTCTGCTGAGAAACCTGGACAGAGCTAAGTGTCGTGGTGGAAGTGGGAATTTCTAACATCAATAATCTAGTTATTTGCAACTGCTGAACTTACTACACCTTCATTTTAGTTGTATGTTGTGACTTACTAGAGGAAGGAGTTGTGAATTATTGTGTTTAATTAGCTATTCTTTCACAATTCATTTTTCTGCTCGTTCCTGTGCCTTCTGGGATCCAAGGGCAGAATAGATAATGGGACTCTGTAAGGTGGGAACTGCCTGAAAATATGTAACTTACAGGAGTATAATGATTTCAGTGGTGTATTTAGGGAAAGCTACTCTTACAGAAGCAGGTGGTGTGGTCATTACCTCATCTCTTTAGGAGCAACCACATTGCTTTAGAGGAGTGTTATGCAAATGTGACAAACCTAGGGAATTTATAATTGAGGAATATTTATACATTCAGAGCATCCTAACTTATGTGCAGGCAACATTTTAAGATCAAAATGCCCTACAGCTTAGTCTTCCATCTTTGGTAAAGCCACAGAATCACTGTTGTCTACCCCATGAATAGAGCTACTCTCTGGTTATAAGGACACTATGTTGATAATTCCTTCAAAAGTTTTTGCTTGTTCTGTTTGAAACTTCAGTCCTGTCCCCAGCATCTTTTATCACTGCTATTTTTGGTGGTCTGTGGGTGTGTCCATGTCAGTGTCCTAGCCGTGGTCATGTGTGTGCTCCCACTCGGTGTCCCTGCACACCAGGGAGGTTCTCAGAGCACAGACTCCCCTCCTGGGGGATCAAATGCGGCCAGAGGATGAGCTGTGAGAGCACAGGAGATGAATCTCACTGCTGGGAGGAACGGAGCCCCTGGGCCAGGCTAGAGCCTGTCTCAGTAGTCACTCATCCATGCAGTGCATGCTGTGGGTGCTCTCAAGACCAGATGCTTGTGCAAACAGATTTGCTCTTTGGTAATTCAGGTAAAACCTGTGAGGCCAATCTGAAAGCTCCTCTATTGTGCAGAGGATGTGAACTCCCTACCAGTTACCAGAAATGCTTTGTGCTGGGCAGAATTTTCCTCCATCCTGGTTGCATCTACATTGGTAACTTGATGCAGGTCTGCAGATTAAAATAGCCATCTCTGAGGAGCAGATGCCAGTGCTTGGTGTGTTACTTTTAAGGGCCTTGAGTGGGTGGAGTACTTTTGAGCTAATTTGCAGTAAATGAGAAATTCTTACTTGACTTACTGCTGCATCACTTATAATGAGACATTGTTTTCCAATAGATTGTGATTAAAAAACTAAAGGAATAATTCCATAATATTCTAAAAAGTTTAGACTTGCTTGATTTTATTTTCATATTCCAATAAAAATGAGAAAATGTAAGCGCTTTGAAGAATATTTAATTTTTGATTAAAGGAGGCAAACTGAATTTAACTCTTGGATTTCTGATCTTTATAACAGTTTGATTGAAACATGGACAGTTGAAACAGTAGCACAGTTTTAAACTTCTGGGTCTAATTTATAAAGTAGGAGTTACTCTACTTCACAAACTTGCTTTCAGTTTTGAATATGAACTTTCCTCCTTTCTAGAAGCCATCATCATGAGTAATTTCTGTTCTGCAGAACCAGCAAATCATGTCCTCACTGATAACTGCACAGGTTTGTTGTTTCTGTCACTTACAGAGTCAATCTCAGCAGAATTATTTTCATGCGTGGGGTATAATGTACTTATGGGGGGGGTTGCTGCTGTTTTAGCAGAAAAGAGCATGGCTTAATCTGAAGGGTTTAGATAAGCCTTCAGTGCCAGGCAACATAAAAACAGGTGGTTTTAAACTGAACACACTTAATCCAGAGGCACTGAGAGATAATAAACATGTAGCTTTATGCTGTCTCTTTTGTGTTCAGTCTCTTCAGAGAAGAAACTTTTTTTCATCTGTGTGAGAAATTGTTTGCAGCTGTTTTTCAGATTTGTGACAGATTTTATTGTCTGCTAAACAAATTAAGGTTTAAACTACTCTCAAGTTTAAAAAAACCCAACCAAACAAGCACTGAACATTCAATGTAAAGAGCCAAGGGACAACATAATTTATAAATAATAAACAGAAGTCATTATATCACTGTTACGCATTCTAGTGAGTGTGGTTTTAACAGAACAGTTGAACTCAATGGTTTTCTTTTGTTACAGCAGTGAAAGCATTTGTTGACTAATGCTACTAAAATAAGAGGTTTTCAAGTTCTGACTCTGTAAACAATCATCAAGAACTTTGATGGTGCTGTGAACATGTGTGACACTGCTGTGTCATTCTGAAAATAACATTGGTAGAAAGTGGTTTTGTCATATCTTGAAAGCAGCTGTAGTTCAAACAAATTTTATCTTTCCGGAGGCTAAATACAAAACCTTTTGAAAACTTGTGAAATATATGGCTAAAAAAAATTTACACTCTGCAGTGCAAAGGCTCCTGTCCTGTGTTTGTGTTGATGTGAAGGGACCTCAGTCTGTTTTATGTGTCTCAGGTCATCCAGAGTATCAAATATAGACTTGACTTTTTACATGTTCCCACTTAAACAGAAATTTTCTGGGTTAGTGTAAGACCACTTACACATTCTTGTGGCAAGTTTCAGTTTTTATGTTCGTGAACTGAAAGTAAAAAATGCATTTAGAAAGCTCCTAATGAAGGTGTGGGATCTTTAGATGAAGAACAGATGACCTTCCTCCTGCTTGCCTATACAGATATGATTTGTATCTAAAGGTTATTGTGTCTATTGCAAATGGGAATAAACCAAATGGATGCTGTTGTAGTCCTTTCTACCTTGAAAATTGCTTTCCAAAAAGCAATGTTAATTCAAGAAGTGCTAGATTTGAGTTTTCATGTTGCAGTGATTTTAAACATAATAGAGTTTTCATGTGGAATAAATTTTCATTACATGTAAAGAGTAAAAGAGAGCATCAAAAAAGAATAATTCTGAGTTTGTCACAAATATTTGGTTATAAAGCATACTTGAAAAATGTTGACTTAGGGAGCAGAGATAGATTTAGGTACATCAGAGTGTTATAAATAATTTTCACGTTCAAAGTCACATTAAAACCAGAACAAAGCAAGCCAGAAAACACCACTGGAGTGGAGGGGTGGGGAAGGAAGGAAAACACATGCAGGATAATGGCTCATGCCCTTGGGACACATCATCATTGTGTCTGTAATTGCAGTGCTCCCTTACAGCTGCACCCCAGGATTCCTCTGATGCATCTGTGCCACTCCTCCCACAGAACCTGCTGCATGGAACCAGAGGGAGCAGTGAGGGCAGGTGCACACCTTGGGTGAGGTGTTAACGACTTGTCCATGCTGCCTTTTATCCACAAACCAGCAATGCTTGTCCTTGCAGAAGGACAGAGGTAGTGAGTAGGAGCCAGATTGAATGTATAGACTTAAGTCCTTCACATAACCACTTCCTCACATTTGCTCTGGTACAAGAGGAGACATCAGCTTTCTTAAGGAGTTCCTAACAGGTACATCTCTTGTCCTGTTTGTTCTTGTGTGATGTATATTGTTCTGGGCTTAAGGAATTTATAATAATTTAGAATTACTCCTTTTCCTCCCTTAAAAATTTTCCTTCGTTCCTTATGAAATTTGGAATAAAGCTTCACAGTCAGACCATACTTTGAGGTGCTGTAGAATATCATTACAATAAGTAGTAACTAGCAACAGTACTAAAACATTGCTGGTTTTGAAGTTCATGTTGATTCAGTAAATATTTTCTTTCCTACCTAAGTAGTTTAAACTGTCAATGAGCTTTTCCTTTGAGCTTTTCAAATACTCACAACTGTGGTTTGACAGACTCATTTCTCTTGATATGTAATATTTGCCTTTTGAAGGGAGAAGAACCTTTACTGTAAAAGCAATAATGGCAGTACAAACAATAAAATGCTGTAGAGATAATAAGGATAACCAATATCTGGTGACATTTGGTGTCCATGTGCTCACCTTCCTTCACTAACCCTGCTGTGAATCCAGTGTCTGAAAGACCAAATATCAAACCAGCCATTAGGAAAAGTGGTCCCCAGTGACAGTACCTGTCAGTGCCAGGTGAGGGTTGTCTGAAGGGTTCAGCCATGCCCATCCTTGGTCTGTGAACCTCAAGTAATTGGCAAGAAGGCAGAAGGAACCAAAACCATTTTCTGCTTCTGACTGTGTGCCTTCCCCTGCAGCAGTGCCTTTTTTGCTCATGGGACTGGAATTCATCACGAGGCAAACTGTAATATCCTTCCACTTGAAAGTTCCTTCTCACATCCTGACAGTTTAAAAACTTGACTTCCAGTATGAATTGTTTGGGGTTAGCTTGAAGTTTTGCTTCAATTAGCTGTTTTGGTTCCTAACGATAGAAGTGATTATCTTGTTAATTAACCTATTTTGAAATAATGGGGGGAAAACGAGTCAATTTGAGGGTTACAGTTACTTTTCAATCTTGAATATTTCTGCAACAGGCAATGTTTTTTTTCATTTTTGGACGTTGATTATTTTGGGATTGTGAAGATTTCTTCCCTTCATCAGGATCTGATTTGATTTATATAGTATTGATGAAACAAGAGAGGTCTGTGAAGAATTTTACCCATGGAAAAGTAATTCTGTATGCACTAACATTTAGAGCTCCTGGAAAATAAAAATCAATTTAATTTTTTTGTTTATAGTTAGGTATATTATATTTAAGAACTATATGGGAGTCCCCAAACAATATATTTTCCTTGGATCTACTGTATTTGACTTAATCAAGAAAAAGAATCTGATGCCAAATTGAATGCTCTCGTAATGAGTTGTAGCCCAAATTCTTGAGAACTAGATAATTTAGAAATTAGAGCAATGTTTTAAACAATATTTCCCTGGTTCAGAAAGGTCTAAAAATACTTCTGGTGTCTGTCTGTTAACCATATAACATCAAAAACGTTGGACCTCCTTTTGACCTCCTTTGCCTCCAGCCTAAGTGCCTCAGGAATCAGTGTTTTAGACACTTCAGCTGTTTCTGAAGTAATTCTTGTGTAGAGTTCAAGAAGGTAAGGGAGACCAATGTTAGGAGCAGCCTTTTTGCAGCTTTTTTTTGGTTTTGGGTGAAACATTCCAGAATGCAGCACCGAAGCTGTGATCTGCTCAGCCAGTTGGGCAGTGAGTTCCATCTGTGGGGGAACATCTCAGCAGGTCCCACTGCTCTGAGGTGTCCCACAGCTTCACCTGCAGCAGGGGCATGTCCAGCCCTGCCCTGCTCCCTTGGGACCCTGCAGGAGCAGCCAGGGCTGGGCTCTGTGTGAGGAGCATTCACTGAACCCTGCCTCACACAGAACCCAGCAGCACAGAGCTGATGGGTCAGAGCTTCTGACCTAGGCACAGACCATGGAACGTGCCAAAGGTAGATAGGATGGGATGGGAAAAGCTTGTACTTAAAAATGATACCAGCCTTTGTGAAGTGTTCTGTTTTCTGAAAGCAGAAAATTCAACAGTCAGTGTGATTATATTTGTCAGAAGCCCACAAGAAGCCTGTGGATTAACAATAATGCACAGTGATTGCATTAATCAGTAGACTCTTGTGGAAATGAGAGGTTTAATGGTATAAATACATATAATGATATTTTGGATGAAGTAAAAACTACTTTCTGAGGAGATCATCCTGAGGAAGATGAAAAATTACAATTTTACAAACAGGTCTGCAAAAAAGGATTCCTTTCTTTTCCAATTAAATTGGGAGTGAATAGCTTGAGAAAGAAAAAATAGGCTTGTATATTAAAGAAGGTGGTTTCTCTAGCATGGAAAAAGATACCTCATACAGCTATTTCAGTAAAGTTATAGTTGGATGGGGTGTGGTTTACTGCATTCTCAGAGGCAGGGACTAACTTCAGTGTAAGGCAATAAAATGTATTAAAAATCAATGTATTTGGTGTCTGTTAAAGAATACCTTGGTCATTTAACTGGGAGAAATGTTTGCCTCCCCAGTTGCCACTTGAAATGCCTGAGGAGTGGGAAGATGAGAATAAGCAAATAGTGTGTTCCCAGACAGGATTCACACCTCCTCAATCCCCAAAGAGCTTTCTTAAGAAATGTGCTATCTGTTCCCTCTGCCTTTCCACATCTGACAAGTGATGATCTGTTACTTTAGGAAGCTCTAAATATGCCCCACCATTGGATAACAAGGTTGTACAAACACGCTGAGGGAACTCTAATAAACGTAATAGTGATGAATAGTTCTTGCCCTTCTTTGCCTGAGAAATTAAAACTTTTCTGGCTTAACCTACCCATGTTCTTAAGAAATCGCTACAGCATGTTGCAGGGGCAATGAATTCTGTACTTTCAGTGACCCAGTAGTGTGGAGCAAGGCTTTAAGGAATGTGCCAGCAGATAATGCAAGGAATATTTCCTAGAAATCTAGGATTGTAATAGTAGCATTAGTCGTATAGTCCAGTCACAGTTTATAATCTTGTGGCACAGCAAACATATAGAATTAATCCTCTTAAATATAAATAGAAATTCTGCACAGATATTTACTTTTTGTTATTGGTTTGGTTTTTTGGTAATTTGGGTTTTTTTGCCTAGTGGGGATTTTTTTTTTGTCTTTTTTTTGGTTGCTGGGATTTTATGTTTTGTTGTTTGAGTTGGAATTTTTTAATATATGATGTGGGGATTTCATAATACGATATTGAAACAAACCAGAACAGAATAAGCTGACAGCTGATCTTTGAAGGACATACTGCGTGTAGGGATAGGTTTGTTTGTTTGTTCTCCTACAAAATAGAGGTCAGTTATTCAGGAGGAAAAAAAAGTGACAGTCAGAAAATGATTTAAATGATTTTGCTTGATGAGGTAATAATATGACAGTCCTGACAGTAGCCTTTCTGTCTGTGGGAGTGAGGGTCTCCCGTTCCTGCAGGGAGCAGCTGGGAGCTGTGCCCCGGTGCTTTTGTCAGGTTTCCTTGGCTCCCAGATCACCTTTGTGCCTGAGTGCAGCTGTTGTGTGTCCCTTCATCAGGGAATTAAACACCTCCTGCCCTTCTCTTGTGTTCTGCAGGCCTGGGATCTCTTCCACTGCTCTCTCTCATTCAGCTCCTTCGTAGAAAGTGTTGGTCAGAGGAAAGTTTACAGAATCCAATTGATTCTTGACTGAGAGTAAAAAATGGTTAAATATGATTCTGTGTAGTTTTTTTAACTGGTTATGCAGTCCCCATAGGGAAACAACTAAAAACCCACCAAAAAAACCCTAAACCAGAAAGCATTAAATTTCTAATTGATTTTAATAATGTTCCTCCCAGTTTAATTGTATGAGGAAGGGAAGAAATAGCACAGTCATGAAGTTAGTGCTTACATTGTATGGTGGAAAGGACAGGATTATTTAGTGGTCAAAATTGTCTTCTACCAATAGAATTATCTCCTCCTGCACCAACACAGGTAACAGGCTGACTTCCAAATGACACAGATTTGCTGAGGGTGTGAAAGTAATGTCCTAAATAAAAATGGAATCAGACTTGAGAAGAAGCACTGTGGAGGTGATGTTTGTGATAAGGAAGATACTTGGAGTCCAAGTTTGTTAAGTAGTATAATGGTGCTACCTGGGCTGCCTAGGCTGCTTAAGAGTAAGAAAAACTTTGGATTTGAAAGCTGCAAACCTCAAGTGTGGTCAGTGATGAAAGGATTAGGAAAAGGCTGCTGCTATAATCTCATAGAAACTTCCAGAAACTCAAAAGAAATTTTTTGAACAGTGATCACATACTAAAGAACATTATCTTCATAGGCTCTAATTAACTGCCAGAAAAATTGTCCTTTCTGACAGTTTTTTCCATTTGCCCCTGTTGATCCACAGAAGCAGACTGTCCTTCTGGTTCTTTTTAAGAAATTTATTTGACAAAAATAACAATTCACTCATCAAAATGTAGGTATGTAACAAAAACTTATCTACATTATGGAAAAACAATAAAAACTTAGCTGTGTTATAGCAAAAGGAGGTTGAAGTAAATTAACGGCAAGTAAAGATGACGTGGACTCTAAAATAGCACCAAAGGCTGATTGTTTTTCTCTGTATGTCATTTCATCACGGACACAAGCTGTATTGCACTTCAGAGACTCAGATGGTAAGACTTGACCTGCAAGTTTTACTGATGAAAGACTACATTTTGAGTGTGGGTTTTTTCTCCCCTTTCTTTTTTTTTTCTTTCCCTGCAGCCTAGTGGACTGCATGAATTTAATACCTGATGGTGTGTAACTAACTGGGCAGCAGCAGTAGCTTAGCAACATCAGCTAGTGCTGGTGCCAAAGAACAGTCTTGGCTTTCATCCCTTTAAAATGCCAGCTGGTCCTTTAATAGTCTTTCTATATTTAGAGATTAATTGTTAATTGTGTTTTAACTTGTGGGCCTAGGCTGGATTTCGCCATTAAATTGTTTGATAAAGAATTTGGACGTCTCAGAAGTTTTAACTGTAGGCATTGATACAAGATTTAGGAAGGGCATGGTAATAACTAAATCCCTGAGTTCAACACTTGGTGATGGAGAGTACACAGAAACCTTCCTTGCTTCCAATTCACTGTAACTGAACAAGCAAAGCTGCCTAAATGTACCAAATGAGTGGTAAACTGCATTGGCTGAGAATTATGATGTTCTCTTAATAAATAGTAATGTCCATGTACACATTTTTAATATAAGTAAATTAGAAAACAAATTAGTGTTGCAAACATATTCTGATTCTGTGCTTATATGTATGCATACACTAAAATAAAACACCAAGAATGTATTTTTTTACAGAAATCGTAAAATTATAGAAATGTGCACCTGGCATGGGTCTCAACAGCTCATCTACTCTATTTTCACTGTGAGGTCCATCTATAAACAGCAGCATCCCCAGCTGAGTGTTTGTTTAGATGTTCCTAAAGTCAGGTAATAAAGGAAACTGTGTAACCTTTATTACATCTTCCAGCAGTAAACTACTCCTGTGCTAGTATGAATCTCACACATTAAATCTATATATCCTATTATGGAATGTGATTTTTTTTCTGCACGTTAAGCTTCTGATATTTTTATTTTTGATGCATATGTGGTGGACACAAGGGCAAATGATTTTGTTGCTATTCATTTGTTGAGGTTTTTTAACCGACTGGAAAAATGCCACTGTTTTTTAGCCTGGGCAAACCATACAGAACTTTCTCACTTCACTTACAAGTAGTTTTCTAAATCTCTTTGCATCTTTATTTCTGACCTAGGTTCTCTACAGTGGTTGGGTATATTAGTGAAATGTGGGCCAGGTGGGCAGAGCATTCTTGCTGGGACTCTTCACCAGTGCTCATTGCAGCAGAATGGATGTGTGTGCAATCTGTATGTCTGACACTCCTGCTAGTTTGTTCCCAGATGCTGTCTGTGTCCCTGCGCTCCTCTCTCACTCTCTTATTTATATTTTGATTCCTGATTAAACTGATCCTCAAGTCCTTTTCTGCAGTTTTCCCATTTTCTGACAGTTAGGGCTCCTTGTGTATTGAAGTATCAATACCTTACTTCTGCTGAGTTTGTTTGTTACTTTTCAGCAGCATTAGAGCATCCTCATTTGAAAACACCTTTTAATTTCCTGTTTGGAATACCTGCTTTTCATTTTTCAAGGTTCTTAGGTTGGTTGTGGTACCCACATGCCTCCCAGCTTCAGGTGCTGTGTGGATGGTTCTCTCAGTGTGTCCCCACAGACCTGCAGGGGTTCAGATGTGCACTTGCAGAATGAACTGTGCACACTGGGCTTTGATTCATCTTCTGGAGCTCTCTGAGCTTGCAGACTGGATAACACTAAACTGGAAAGTGTGCTTCCACAGCATCTCTAATGCTGTCTGGCTCTGGACGGGCATTTAAATCCATGGACTCAGACTAGAGCTAGATCTTGTTTCAAAATACACACCAAATAACAACAAAAAACCAAACCCCCACGCCCTACCACAAAAAATCTCCAAAGCAAAATGAAACAAGCAAACGAAGAACACAAACAAACAAACCCCCACAAGCACCCAACCCAAACAAACCTTGCCAAAGCAGCCGTGCTCCAGAGCCGTGGATGGTGTGGATGTCACCTTCCCAACAGCATCTGTTCCCTCAGCAGCTCTGGCCTGTGGGTGTAGACACTGTTGTTACAAACATGTTTTGGTAAACTGCACACAATCCCTATGCTAATCCCACATAACCAGCCCTTTGAGGGGTAGAAACTCTTGGGTGATAGCTGGAAATTTGGGTAGGTTTGGTGCCACTTTGTGGTGCCGTGATTTTTGGGAAGCCATGCCTACTTGAAGGACTCACATTCATCTCAGGTTTTTTTAATTGATTCTGATTCACATTCATACCCTGGAACTTCTAAAAGAATTGAATAACTGGTCATAAGTACCACTTGAGAAAAACCCAAGAGGTATTTTCTAAGGAGAAGGTTGGAGAATTTTTAATGAGAGGAGCTTTCCTGATATCTGCTGGAGAAGTCCTGTGATTTCATGTTGCTGGAGCAAGCTCTGCATGTCCCTCTTTGGCTTCAGCCAGTTTTTTCTTTCTGGTTTAGTCCCTGTATGATCCCCTTGCCACGCTGTGATAATCTGACAGTGTCTGGTTCATTAGAGCTGCTTTTGGTAGTAGGTGTAATAGCTGTCATTGAAATGATTTTTTAATAAGCATGTAGGATGTTTCATGTTTGTAAATCTGCCAGTTATTAACACTTGCACGTGTTTTCTGCTTCTGTTCTCTCTCTTATTGTTCCTCAGAGGAATTACTGTACAAATACTTGGAGAAAATGACTTTCTGTTGTGTTTATATAACACTGCTAAAAGGATTTATAAATTGGAAGCCAGAGCTATGCAACTCAAGTCATGTTTGACTCGAGCTATGGCAGAAAATTACTTTGAATATTTAATAGTTTTCTAGTTAAAAGTCTTCTGCTTTGATTTTAAAGGTATTTGGTGTGCAACAGAGAACAAATTATAGCCTTTTACTGACAGATAATGGTATTGTAAAATCATAAATGTATATAGTTTGTCATTTTCAGGAGAAGGAAAAATGAAGATTCAAATTTTCAGGGTGGTTTAGAAGTATTAATTACTGTGTTTTCCTTTCAGTGTTGAATTGTATTTACTTCATCTGCTTTGAAAAAACATCTAGGCTAGGGCTGTATTCCAAGTAATATCGAGGTTTGATATGTTAGCGATTTCTTTTCATGTATAAGGTGGAGATGGAATTTATAGCTTAAAAATGACAAGCCATTACAGCATAAAGATAGTTTACTGCCTCCCTGTAGAATCACTAAATGCACAGAAAACTCACTTTGTTTTAATTTCCAAATACCAACAGCAAGTTCTAGGAAAGCCCTGTGATGTCCTGCACAGACTGACTCACTGAAATGCTCAGTATGAAGGCTTACCTAGAGCTCAGGATTTCTGTACTGTTACAAGCACATCCTGCAGACTGCAAAGAAGTAAGAAAAGGTGAGAAATTAGGGGAAAAATCTAATTGAGAGGTTATATATCTGAGGAAAATAAAATCATGCAAGTGACTGATTTGAGAAAGCTCTTCTTGCTGATCACCTCTCTTGGAGATCTTGAGGTAGAAAAGAGTGAGTTTCTTTGGCTTACCCAAGGTGTAAATCAATTTGAAGGAGCTTTTCAGACAACATTCCTGTTCTGTTGCTGCTACTTACAGAGTTGGTTGATGGATTAAGGAGTATTTGAGAATGTGGCAAACTGCTTTTTCTTTGAGTATTTCGAAACCAGCACCATTACATTTTTGTGTCCCTGGGTTACAATTGCTAAGTAGGTAGCTTATTGCCAATTGCAAAATTGCACATATGATTATATTAATTTTTTTGAGTACTCCTAACCCTTCTGTCAGGATGGGAGACAAGAAGTTCAGTGAATACAAAAGTAACTGTGATATGGGAACAGAGTACCAGATCCTAGCTTTTAACTCTTATATTTCAGGAAGGTATTTTAAAGAAATTAATGACTTTTTATATGAGTTGGCTATCAGTGGGATAGCAAGAATCATGGATTCTGGATCACAGTGTATATAGTGGAATTATAGAATGGCCTGGGCTGGAAGGGACCTTAAAGCTCATCTCATTCCATCCTCCCTGCCATGGGCAGGGACACCTCCCACTGTCCCAGGCTGCTCCAAGCCCTGTCCAGCCTGGCCTTGGGCACTGCCAGGGATCCAGGGGCAGCCACAGCTGCTCTGGGCACCCTGTGCCAGGGCCTGCCCACCCTCCCAGGGAACATGTTTTACCTGACTCTGAACCTGAGCCTGCTCTCTGTCAGTTTGGGGATTTAATTTTGATAACCATTTTATAAACCTGCGCTGTCTGGAGTTAGTGGAAGGTCCAAAAGCATCCTAAAAATTAAAAAATGGCTCATTATCTTTGAATATGCAGCGGTTCAGCGTTTTGATGTGTAAAATAAAGGTTCAGAATGCCCTTTATTATATTTAGTAATAACCTGAGTAGCAAACAGTTCACTTCTATCATATTTTGAGATAAAGCAAGGGATTATTTTTGTGTTTTAACAGCAGCAATGCAGTGATTTATTTATTTTTTTTTTTTTTCTCTGCTGAGACAATAAAATAAGATGTTAATTGTGCAGGCAGTAGTGCAACGTTTCACTGAGCATGGTCTGCAAAACTGCTGGAGCAGGAACGGGGAAGTTTTGCAGTCTGCAGCACTTGGCATCAGTTACTGCTCTGAGAATTGTGCACTTGTCATGCAGTGTCTCTGTATGTTCTCCATAGTTTCACTGATCCTTCAGACATTTTCAGAAGTTTACAGAATATATCTGCAAAAGACATAGCTTAGCTTTCATGTTGAATATTAAACTTTAAAGGGGATAAATTATCAGCTACACAACAGGATATTTTTAATTTCACTGTTCTATTTTTATGTCTCAAGTGTTTTATTTCTTTTTTGGCTGCTTGCTAGGAAAAGTTGTACACTTGTTTGCACTTATATTAATAGTTACAATATTGCTTTTAGTTTTAATGATGTTTATAAATCTGGTTTTCATTACATTTTTCTGACTTTACTACTGACTTCTGACAGTTTTCTGACTTCACTTCTCTGGCCCTTTCCTTTTCATATCCCATTTCCCCAGTGCCTGCCTGCTGCAGAGCTCCCTGTTTAGCAGTTATCTGCTTTTACTCTTTGTGTGTGTGAATTTAAAATCAAACAAACAGAAAACTGCTAAAATAAAACCAAACCCCACTGAGAACTGACAATGCTCTCAACCTCCTGTCTTGATAATGCCCTTGATGCTGCTGCTGATTTCCATGTCTCAAGATGGGAAGTAGGATAGGAAATCTAGAGGGAAGAGAAAGGACAGATTTTGTCTTTTTTCCTTCTTGTTATGAACAGCAGTAACAATTTTGCTGCCTCTCCTGCAGTTTTTTTGGGCTCTAGCACAACAGTTCAGCAGAATGATCAATAATATTTCTGCGTACTATTTCTTGTGAAGCTGTATTGGAATTCTGGAGCAAGTTGGGTTTGAGGTCTTTCTGTAAAATAAAGACTGAAAAAATGAAGGATGCATCTTTCACTTTTTGTGGATAAAGAAGTCCTGTGTCCTCCAAAGCAGTTATTTGCAGTGTAAGAAGCTAATGAAAACAATTAAAACATTTCTGTGGCCATTTCCATAGGGGAGATGTTGGGAGAGAGATCAAGAACCTTATGAGGTAGCTACAGCAGGGATGAATTATGGATCTCTAAAGGTGTCTTTTCTGAAATTATTTTGAAAAAGGACAGTAGAACTTGTTTATTCCAACATACTACAAGCAGAATCTGACATGCTGCATAACATGTTCTAAGTTCATTAAATTTTGCAGCATTTCAGTGAATTAGCAAAGAGCTGTCTTAATAAGCAGGCAGTCTGAAGCATGGGAAGCTGAGATGACCTACTTAAGGGACAAAGATTTATGCTTTCCAGAGTCAGGAAACCTACTCTTTGCAAAAACCTACTCTTTCCAGCTTCTTCCTTTGTATTTTCTGTCTGAGTCTTTTACTTTTTTTTTTCCTCTTCATGTCATTAGACTTCCCTTAGGTGATGTCTTTAGCCATTGAGTGTCTGACTGTTCATAACCCTATGAAAAACCACACATGGTGCCATGGTGTGTAGTACTGGTCTAAAGCAAAGCTTAGTGCTGTGTGGTGTTATGAAGGATCTGTAATGTCTGGGAACAGTTTTACAATGAGTAGGAAAAAAATTCTGAAGGAAGTGGGATGAGAAGACATAGATGAAAGTTCCTTTATAGATGAAAGTTCCTTTATATGCTGAAACACAAAAATGACTGAGAATATGATGATTTCTTTCTGTCCCAGGGAACAAAATCAGTGTCGTTTTAAGAGAGTAATTGAAGTTTTTTGCAAGAATTATTTATCGAGAGCATTGTCAAAATTAAAAAGATTCCCAATCCACATTAATACTTACTGAATGCTGGATATTATTGTCTTTTGTTTTTGACAACCCTCATCATTCTTTCCTATTCAGTTTCTTTCTTCCTCTTTCTTTAAGGACTATTTAGTGAAGCAGAAGCTGTGATTAATTGATGATGTCCCTGCCACCTTTGAGATCAAAATGAATTTCTGTTATAATTCCCAGTTTCTGTGTGTCCAAGGTCTCTTCTCCTGATCCCTTTGACTCCAGAATCAGCAAGAGTGTGTTTTGTTTAGTCTGTCATACTCTGATCTCATTTTCTGGGTTAATCTTGTATCCAGTCCTGCAGCAGGGCAGTGCTGCTGTTGCTGGGCTGGTTTGGGATTCCCAGTCTCTGGATCCGTGCAGGTGCTGTCCAGCTCTGGCTGAGCTCCTCAGCTGGGACTCAAGGCACTGCAGTTTGGGTTGCTGTGGGTTGTGCTGGGTCCTGTAAAGTGATTTTGCACTGGGACATTTCAAATTTCCTGATGTTTCACTGGCACTCTGCTGGGGTGTTTCAGCAAGACTGACATATGCCAGGTTTAGATGCTCTGGTGCAATTCACTCCTCTTTTTTTCCCCGTTATTTGTTCTTGCAGATGAGTCACTTGATATTCAGGACTGTCTTGTATTCAGGCCAATTTAGCACTTGTCAGCTTTGCAAAATGCACTTAACAAAAGCTAAATACAAATGCCAAATTATGCATGTGCACCCATGGACTGGTTTGAGGCTCAATTATTGGAATTTTCTGTAGACTCATTTTGATTCTTTATAGGAGCTGGATAAAATTTTTGGTTCTCAGATGGTGATTCTGAAAAGTTAATGTGGAATGATAGTGAGAAGATGGTTCCAAAACCAGGTATTGTGTGCAAAGTCACTCTCCCATTCTATTATAAGCCTAAGTTCGGTAAAATCAAGCATGTTTTTTGAAAAAACAAAGTGACACCTCATATTCTGGAATACCATCCCACTGTCTCAGGTTTTGAGAGCTACTTTTCAAAATTATTTAATTAAGATGGAATCTAAATGCCAAAGTTACAAGTTAAAACTTTTTAGGCTGTGTTAGTGTGCATATAATGTAATAGCCCTAAATCATTTGGAAGTAAGTATTAGTCTCTCTGTCTTGTTTTTAGTTTATCCTGTCTTAATGAATAAAGTATCTCCAGCTGAAGTAGGGCTAGAGCTGCTTTTATGAAAGTCAATATGTTAGGCTTTTGTTGAGTCTGTGGTCAGCCAGGCTGCAGTAACACAAACATTGAGAGTGTGGGAATCTTACTGGGATGGTAATTTCAAAGCTTCTTTGTGAGCTTTTTGCAGGCAATCAGAGACAAGTGGAACAAACCAAAGAGGCCCTGTCTTTGAAATGTAATTGAGTTTGATGTACTGCTTACTCAGTTTTCTTTGCCTTTGACTCTGCGGAATTTTTTTAAATGATGACATCTGACTGTGTGATGGAGTGAGAAAATGGTCATATTTGAACTTGGCCATTTAATATTAGATGAAGTTGTAGTGATTTCTTAGGAGATATTTACGAAGGTATTTTAAAGAGAATAAAACCCTGCTCAGTCTAATGCCTGTGTGTGAATGGCTGTACCATATGAAATTAACTTTTTATTAATTTTGGTCGTGATGGATCCGCCTCTCAGAGTCAGACATAATGCTGGTTAATCTGTAATCCTTGTTAAACAAGCATGCTTCACTTGGCAGTGGGAATCACTTTTTCTGCATTTTTACTTCCTCCACAGGTGACAATACAGATGGATCTTGTACAATGCAGGTTTTATTTGATGGAGTAAGGAACCATTTTCTGAGTCTTCTGATGATGAATGATTCTGCAAAAGCCCAGGAACAAAATTTTAGAGTGCTTTGATCTAGCAGTAATGTAAAAATGCAAAAGTGCTCTTTTAAGACTGTAAGATGTTTTTCCTCTTAATCTTGACACAAAGTTCCCATTATATTTACCAGAAGTCCTGACCTTAGAGTCAGGTGGAATAAGCCTTTGGACTCCTTGAGCTGAATTTTTCTGTGGGAAAAGGGTTTCTGCAGAGTGAGTGTGGTTTGTGGTTGAGTGGCCATTAAATAATCCTAGAAGGCAGACCACCAGGGTCTGGCAGATGGGTCTGGTGTGAGATGAGGTCTCATATGAAGATTGGTGTTTAATTCTCACTTTATTTCCAAATCAATATGGAAAACATTTCGATTTGATGATCCAGCTTGGTTTTGTAACCAGAATTATACAGGGTGTTTATCTGTCTGCAGTGCTTCAGAGCTCGTGTATTTTGACCATGTTTATTATAAATTACCACTTGCTGTGCAAATGAGTTTAGTGTTATACATCAGTAATCTCTTTGAATTTCTTTTGAAGAAAAAATAAACAACATAATATAATGTTTATAAGATTCTCTCTTTCACATTCTCCTTGCACTTAAAATAGCTCTGGGCCCTTTTTTTTGGAACTAAGGTTATACTTTTATTCATTCAGCATTTGGACTATTATTGCCCAAATAATCAATTGTATTAAAATTACTGAAAGAGCATGTTGTGTGCTCCCCACACCTATTGCCTGCTGACAGGTTAGGAAGCCTCTACAGTAGAATTAGACTTGATTACAGAGGTTTTGGTGCTTTTACTTCTTGCCAAGTGTTTGGTTGAATTTTGGGGACATGTCATGTATCAGATTTCAGCAGAAAACAGCTCTGCTTTTGCCAAGTAGTTCTGCAGCCTTAAGCTGCAAGTCCATGTCACTGTGCTGCCCCAGGAGCTTGGTGTGAGAACAGCTCCTTCCTGTTCCCTAGATCATTCCAATTTGTGCCTTCTCTTCTGCAAAGCTTGATGGCTTTCATTGCTCCATGGGGCGGCATTAAAAACTCATTTTCTTGTGGGTGCATTGTAGAACTTCATGGTTGGTTTGTGGTGCTGGAGTGATACACTCTTTTCTACTTGCCCAAGTCCTTTGCTCTTTCTTTCCAAACCAATTAGAGATGTTTATAAGTTATTCTCAAGGGTTGTCAAAACCAGATATCTTACGACTTTTATGCAGCATGTCTAAAATACTGTATTTTAAGTCTTTAATAGTAACTAATGAGATTATTATAATTAAGAATAGAGGCAATGCTCTAAATTATTCTGAACACATTACGTTCTTTGTTCAGTCTGTTTTGACTCTGTATCAGCCCAATTTCATTTTTGCATTTTGCTGCTGGCAGTCTTTAAGTGTCTGGAGTTCAGGGACCCTGTGGGGATCCTGAGCAGGGACAAGGCTGAAATGTGGTGCAGGGGCTCCTGGCTGCTGATGGCACCTGGATTTCCATTCTGTGCCACTGAGGCTGGAGAGGAACAGCTGCAGGTATTTTCCCTGATCTTGTCTCAGTAGAAAAGTGGTTCAGACAGATTTGGTACTGGGGGATAGGTGTTGAGAAGGGACCATCAGGATCATCAAGTCCAACTCCTGGCCCTGTGCAGGACATTGCTAAGATCACACCCTGTCCCTGAGAGCATTGTCCAAATGCCTCTGCAAGTGTGTGACCACTGCCCTGGGGAGCCTGTTCCTGAGCCAAAACACCCTCTGGGTGAAGAACTTTCCCAGTCTCTAACCTAAACCTCCCTGGACTCAGCCTCATGCTGTTTTCTCAAATCCCATCTGTGGTGCAGAGATCGGTGCCTGCCCCTCCTCTTCCTCTCTTGAGGGTGTTACAGACTGTGACAAGCTGTCCCCTCGGGCTCTTTTTCTCTCAGCTGAGCAGACCAAGTGATTTCAGCCACTCCTGGTGTGGCTTCCCCTCCAGACCCTTCACCATCTTAGTTGCCCTCTTTTGGACACTGTAACAGCTGAATGGGGTTTTTGTGTGTTGTGGTGCCCGGAGCTGCCCCCAGCACTGGGGGTGAGGCTGCCCCAGAGCAGAGCAGCACAGTCCCCTCCCTTGCCCAGCTGGTGATGCTGGCCTTGATGTCCCCCAGGACAAGCCTGGCTCTCATTGCTGCCAGGACACTGCTGGCTCATGTTCAGCTCGCCATGAAATTCATCTTCCCAACCCCTGGTTTGTTGGCATGTTTGGAAGGCATCTCTCCATCCTTAAATTAAACGGTGTTTATCCAAATTCCTTTGTCCTTTCCCTCTGAAGTGCTGTTTTGGGTGTGGTGAGCAGCAGGCTGCAGTGGTGACAGCTGCCTGGGAAGGGCTGTCTCAGAAAAGATGGTGACTGCAGTGGTGTAGGTGGCTTTCAGCAAGCACATGGGGACAGAAGTCAGTCGGCTGAGCACAGTGTTTATCTGACCTGACCATATTTAATATTTACTCTGTTCCTTTCTCTCTCTCATGGCTGCCTGTGCATCTTTAACCTTTTCCTTTATCTGGAAGCGTGGCCTGGAGGCAAATCACTAATCATGATCATTAGGGCATGAGGTCTATTGCTTTTTGATTAATCTCTCTCCATGTGCCCTGTGGCACTGCAGTTTGAAATACGGCTCCAAAAGATCCTGGGAGCTGGAGGGGTGGAGCTCACCCTGTACCAGTGATGTGCAGAGACATTGCATTTCCTGTGCATTTGGGAGCCCCTCTGAGTCTGAGGCAAAGAAAATGCTCATTATTGATACTTAGATTGCTTTATAATACACCTCAGCTTTCATCCCCTGAGAAATTGTGTCAGTAATTGAAAGAGCCATTGTCTCATTCCAGTTATCTAAACAATCTCAGTCTTCATTCTTATAATTATTGGAAGAGCTCAGCAGCAAAAATCTTATTAGCAATTTCCTAATGCTACTGGGAAACAATATTTCTAGAATAATTTTCTGTACTGAGTCAATGATACAAGTCAAGATTGGTGTGAAAACAGATTAGGGAATGTCTAAAGAAATTTATCACTTTTTTTTTTTTTTGGTTTGTCACAATAACATTATGGATATATATAGATTTTTTTTTTAAATACAATGAAACATAAAATGAAAATTCTGGAATTGAAGTTCTGATAGCTGGATGATACCTTTACCTTAGTAATGGAAAAATATGGAATCCTTCATTATTGGAGTTCAGATAAAGTGTTCACATTTTCAGCCCTTGAATGAATGTAACTATTATGAAAGAAATAAAGCATGATTAATTTTATAGACTCATAATAGCTTTCAAATTATTTCAAGTGCAGTATTTGTTTCATTACAAACAATTAAAATGTATCAGTAGTTTTGGAAAGGAAATTCAGTATAGTTTTAGGTGTGGAGGTTTCATCCCTGTTAGAAATCATCTTTGTACATCTATTGTATGGCATGCACATAAAGACCAAGAAGATAAATATTCAGATGAGGAGAGAATTGACACTGGAGTTTACAACACCTGCATACAGATCTATCTTATTGGACAAATGGCTTCTAATTTCACTGATCTCTTTGGTTCACTGCATTTTAATTAAGCTTTTGACTGCTGCCTCAGTAAACCCTTCCTGCTTCACTATCCACACTTGGTCTGAGCTACTGTAGAGATGCTGAATATCATGTGTGGGCAGCACATTTCTTCAGTCAGTTATTTGTGGAAGAATTGCTTGGTCTGGCTTTCATTTTGGATGTTGTGGAACACAGCAGCTGGTCCTGCAGCCGTGTTGCTGCTGGTGTTACTCAAAGCACTTGTGTACTTTTGGTTCATTCATGGGTCATTCTGGAGAAAGAGAGTTGCTTGGGTTGTGAGGGAGCTTCATTTTAATTTCAGAGAATTGTCCAAGAGCTACAAAATCTCCTTGTGTTATCCCTTACAGTATCTCAATAGACTCTATTCTGAGTCCAAACTCCTCCCCTGTGAAACAGCACGTATTGAGCTCGCTCTTCAGTCGTCTGTTTATTTCAGGTTTGTTCATAACTAATCTAATACATTTGAAAGCTTAGAGGTTTGGTTCCAAACTGCTTAGTTGCCTTTCTGTTTAAATACTCTTATGCTAATGGCTGTGTGCCTTATTAATGCTCATGGATCACGTTATGGGGCATAGAAGATAATGTAATAGTGTGTTCTGTGAATGTGTTTAATAAAAACCAAATTAGAATTAAGACTGTATTGTGAGTCACTGGCATATCAGCTCTGTGCTTAATATCTTATCTAAATCCCTGCCCATAGCTTTTAATACTGTTTGCATATTTTAGTGAAGTTGAGCATAGCAGTTCTGAACCACTCAGAAGAGTAACAAATACAGAATGTACAAAGTTTTTTTATAATTGAAAAATGTGTTATTCTGATGGATATGTGCACCATAAGTTCTTATTTTTCACTGTATGTCAAATTATTTCCTTCTGGAAATAAATTACAGATGTGTAATGAACAGATTTCTGATGGGTATGGAGAATATTTGATAGGAATACAAAGACAAAACCAAAAAAAGCTCACCCTAGAGCTTAAAACAAGATCAAAACTGTGTGCTCTTAATACATTCTGGTAGCTGTGTCAATGTATAGGTAATTTTGCTGTCCTGTTCTTGTGGGGCACCAAGGGATTTTGTTTCTCTGCTCCTGTTTCCATGGCAATTAGAATTAGATTAGTTTTAGGTTCACAGTGGATAAATGAGAGCAACTAAGCTGTGATGTAGTGCTTGTGAGTCAGGAACACACTGAGTCTTTTTATAAAGTAGCCCAAAACTGTGCTTAAATCATTGTGGTTTTCTGGTTGCTGTTGGCTTGCTTGTATTTATCTTTCAGCATCTGGATCTTTTGCTTGTGGTTGCAGTCTGGTGTCACTTGTGCTTTTTCTGTTTATAGGGATGTAGCCTTTAAATGAGAACCAGTCCCTGGATTCTAGTGATAGCTGCATGTTGAACAGTCAGTTTGCATGTTTGCTAATAAATATTTATATTAACTGTTTAAAAAACTCTTTAGCCTGTGACTGATTTTTTGCAGTGTTTTGGATGTGATGTAATGACCTGATTTTTATCAGCACCCACTCTTTAGGATGACTTTCTTGGAAGACCATTCCAAAACCAAGCCACTGTTCTGTGTTTGTCCATACAGTTTTCATGTGTGTGTGTATGCATATAGAAATATATAAATCTTTTTCTTCTTCTGGTACTTGTTAATAAATTCATATCACCCTCACCCCAAGAGATTTTCGTCCTTCCTGTTTTTCCAGGAATTGGAATGGAGAGTACTGGTGGACTCTTTTCTGTCACTTTTCAGCTAGTTCCCATGCAGTATAGCTCTTTTTCCCATAGTGTGTATTTAACTTTACCAGCATTTTGCACTAATGGATTGCAGATGCTGCAGAGAGTGTTATTATAAGATGATTTCATGCTCTGGTAGTAATGTGTCATGCTTTTATAGTCTCTGAGTATGTGATAGTTATGACATTACTCACAGTATTTAATGCTTGCATTTTGTTTAATAATTATCTACCTTTTACAAGGGCTATGGTAGATTTCACAGAAACATCACCCTGGAAGATGTTTCAGCCATTGTTTTAGGCTGAGATACACCTAGACCTAAAGACCATTGGGGATATTGTTTATTGAGGTGCAACTGAACTTCACCCTTCCAGGAACATTTGAGTTGACAGAACTAATCCTCGTAGTAGTCTATGCTCCTGTAGCCCAGGGAGAGGAGCCTTGGGAAGTATCAGGAGCCTTGGGGAGTGTCAGAGCCTTGGGAGGTGGTGTGTCAGAGCCTTGGGGAGTGTCAGAGCCTTGGGAGGTGGTGTGTCAGAGCCTTGGGGAGTGTCAGAGCCTTTGGAGGTGGTGTGACAGAGCCTTGGGAAGTGGCCTCAGGCCCTTTTGCAGGAGCACAGCTGCTGTTGTGCTGGGCTGGCAGAGCACTGGTGGTGCTGGTGCTGTGGGTGCTGGGATTTCCCTTTGGCAGCCCCAGGTACTGCTCTGCCCTCTGCACTCAGCTGCCTTTTTCCTCCTCTGCCTGTTCTGCCTGGCCCACCCTGATGGTGTCTGTCTGATGTGTTGGCACAAACAGGCTCTTTGGTTTCTGGCTTATCTACTGCATTCACAACACACATTTTTGGAAACATGTACACAGATAACTGTACACACATACATTAGGCTGTACAAGAGGCTTGAGAAGGAGTTTCTGCAATTACTGTGAAGAACTTGTATGCTTGTTTTCATGTGACTGAATCTATTGACTAGAGAATTTGTCTTGTATTTACAAGCTGAAAACGTGACCCCTAAATTGGTAGAAAATAACCAAATTGATATATGTTGTACCAGACTGAGCAAGGAAGCAGGAATAAGAGTAGAAAATAAAACTTGGAGTTTTCTATAACTCATGCTCTATATTAGACTAGGAAACCATTTTTAGATCCCAAGTCAAACTACGGGGAAAAAATAATTTTATTAAGCAAATTAATACATAGATTTCAGTAATTTTAAATTTCTATAGGTTTTTTTGTATCTTGATAGTGTTTCACTATACTTAATGTGACTTTAGCATTTATATAAATATAGGGTTTATGTAGTTCAGAAAAGAAGTTTAAAGGAACCACACTAGAGAGTCTATTACGTACAAGAGCCATTTTGGCTCTTTGGAGTTGGAGACTTGGAAAGCAGATGATTTAAGATACATCAAGAGACTGCATCATCTGATCTGTCCCATATTCAAAGTCAGAGCCCTCTAAACTTCTAGGGATTCACCAGACTGTGGAGGCAAAATGCTGGAAAAGACACTATCAAGGGCTAATCCTTTGTTTGCAGTCCCTATACTGGAAAGTGATTTTACCTTCTGCTTTTGTCCTGCCTCAGTATGTGTCTGTTAAAGCAAATGCATCTTTGTCATGCATGAGCACCCCTTGCATTAATGCTAATGCAGTTTTCATATGCATGTTGAGTTCCTGCATTCCTAATGCTGCACCAGTCAGCACTGGTGTGCTCTGTTTTCTCCTCTGTGCACCAGCATTGTGATCGACAGCAGAGACATGTACCTACATATATCTGTGGGAGTTCTCCTCAAGGAATCAGGCAAAGCTACTTTTTGGAATGTTTTCAGTAGCTGTCATTTATTTCTATTATTATGTGATGGGGAGGTTCCCTGCGATTCAGGGGATGGAAGTTGGGTCCAAGATAGCAGATGAATGTACTCTGCAGGTTCTGAAATCAAAACACATTGCCAAGGTTAAGGGGTTGTTCAAATCCTCAAACTCCAATTTACTTTTCCTTTAAGAAAGAAAAAACCCTGTGCACAGAATACATGTGATATAGTGATTTTTGAAAAGCCTAACAAGCCGTATGGATTGCAATGTTTACTTATTGAATATTCTGAGTGATTATGGAAAGATATTTTGGGCCTGTAAATTACATACTACTTTTCAAATAATTGCTACTTTTGTATAGAAATAAAGTGAGGTTTCTGTTCACTGTATTTAATGTTAGTGTTGTTTTATATGAAGTATTAGCTGAAGAGAAAACCAAACCTTAAGGCTGGGGGCTTTTTGGGTGTTGGTTGGTTGGGGTTTGGGGTTTTTTTGTTTGGGTTTGTGGGAGGCTTGTTTGATTTGGTTTTGTTCTTAAATTCCACCTTCAGTATCAAGAGAAATAGCAAGAGAAATCTGTCGATTTCTTTTTTCCTAGTTATATGGCTGTGCACATTGTGGGGTAATGTGAGGTGCTTGGCACTGGAAGTAGCTGCATCTCAAAGCAAAATAAGTTGTTTGGATAATCTTTGGCTGACACAGGGGACTACTAGGAGTTGGAAAATGAAATGACAGCATTGTTGAGGTGACCTCTTATAATGCCAGTATTAAAGACACAGGTGGAACACTGAGTTCTTGTGTCTGATATCAGTGTAAACTTATCAAGTGGCCTGGCTGTGCTTGACCTTTTGCATGGAGAACCAGTACAGTGAGTGCCACCAAGCTCTCCTTTTCCAAACCAAAACACATGTACCTCTTTCATCTTTCAAGGCCTCTGTAAAGGTCAAGCACAGTTGTAGTTCAGCTGAACAAAAGGGAGCAGCTCCCTTCTTGCACCCTGTGCAATGCCACAAATAAGACAAGAGGGGTAGAGATTTAATTCATGGAAGGGAGCTCGCACTGTAAATGAAAGTAAAAATAGGTAGTGCACTACAGTATCTTGGCTCTGACCATATGACTTGGTGACTGGGAAATACTGATTTATAGACGAATATTTTATATATCAATACATGCTCTGGTTTGGAATGCAATTGCTTGCTTTTCCTAAAGGGTTTTCTTTAATAACCTCACAATTTCAGCCAGCCCATTTATTTAATTGAGAGCATGTTGCTGTCTAGCCAGCAGATAAACTAGCTAACCTTGTCATTTTACCTTCTGAGTGCAGTTTCACATTACAGGATTATCAGCCCAGAGCCAAGTTATCATACAGTAATAATAAGCTAACATAGCTGTGTGAGCACATTTAATTAACTGCAAAGATGGAATTCTGGGCTTTTCCTTCACTTGGCCAACATCCAGAAGTGTGTAACTTCCCTGCTGTAGGAAACACTGTAGAATACAAACTATGCACATTTGCATGTAGGCATTTTCTGGGCAGTCTTTGATACCCATGTCCTGGTCTTGGTTCAATTTTCCTGTGCGTTTATCTCTCAGCATTGCAAACGCAACGTTGCATTTGTTCTTCACTTAGACACTAGCACTGAGATTTTACTGAAAAACCTCATTTGAGGGGATGGCATAGCTGCTAAAGAAAATACCAAAAGGTGCATTTTCCACATGTCTTTCTGAGCAATGTTTTCAACAGCTGCTGCAGCTGTGGATATTGTCAGATTGTAAAATATGCTTGAAACATGCTCACAGTATGAATGTCCACAGACTAGACTTTGTGAAAGCTTAACCTGGGCACTCCTCAGTGCAGCTGCTCCAGATCACCAGCAGCTCCTTCTCCCACATTCACGCCAAGCATGGACTGGATTGTTTCCAGCCTGGTTCCCAGTGCAGTGTACATAACTTCTGCAGTGCCTAGATGGAGATGCATTTTCATTTATTATGCTCTACTATTTTCACACCCAAAAGGTTATTAGGAAAGCAGGATGGAGTGGTAATGGTGACTAGCTAGGTATATAAGTTATTGTTACACAGACTTTGCACAAGCTGAGGTGTAAAAATGACACTGTGGACTCTTGAAATAAATACATTGTGCATTCTTTTCTCTGCTTTTTATCTGGATTCTACTTTACTATTTTTGTAATTCAATGTTCTAATGAAAATGTTCCTCTCCCCTTTTTTTTTCTCCCACATCAGGGTGAGTGTCCCTCACTTCATTTCTTGTTTCTTTCTCCATTTTTAACTACATGTAAAGCTTATAGCATCTCAACCATAACTTCCATGTGTTATTTTAAAATACCTAAGATTGGCTTAGATGTATAAAAGTCTGAATCCTGCTTGCTTTTTGTTTGTAGTATAGGAAGTAATGTGTCTGTATGTGAAATCCATGTTTTAATAAATGTATGGGTCCTCTCTCAGACATAAGATCGAGTGGGGAGGTTGTTCGGGTGGGTGATAGAGAACAAAAACCCCTTTTGCTAATTTATCAGGATACCTGGATGATTTTGTGATTGTTTTGTCATTTCTCCCATTTTTTTAGCTAAATCTCAATTGTGATAAGAGACCGTAAGAAAATTTGCCCTAGACATTTGTTCTCCTTTAGTGCTGATAACATTTGGGGCTGAGAGAGAAGAAACATTTTAGTGACTTCTTGTGATCTGATCAGAACTGAGTGAATCTGGCTGCTGGATTGATATTTGTTTAAAAACAGCTTAGTACTAGTTCTGTTTTGGTTGGGTTTTTTTGTTTTTTGGGGTTTTTTTTGTGTTTGTTTTTGGTTTTTTGTTTGTTTGTTTGGGTTTTTGTTTGTTTTTTGTTTGTTTGTTTTTTTGTTGTTGTTGTTGGGGTTTTTTTGGGTTTTTTTCCCTCCCAGAATAAAAGGAAAGCATTTCACTTTTAGCATTTGGTTTCCAGCATTCTGGAAATACACATCATGACTATGTATTAACTTCATCTTCTTACCTACTGTGTTTTTAATGACACTGGTGTAACCCTGATGCCTCCTCAGTGCCTCTGCTCTCTGTTCCAGGTGCTGCTGTCAGGACTGATCGGTGTTGTTTCCTGGAAGAGGCCCCTGTCCCTTGTGGTGAGCAACTCCCAGTGCTTTTGTCTTTATAGGGAAGCCTGATTGTCTGTGGGCATGATTTGCATTGCTGTTGTGTATCCTGATATTTATAAACACTTAGTACAAAAAGTGAAAGGCCTTTGAAGTTGTAATGTATAAACTACTTGGGTGAAAATAATATTTTTCTACTATCTCCTACACTACTGGTCTGCGTGTACCTTTGCATTTAACTTAATTTGCCTAAAAATGCACTGCAGAGCAATCTTTTTAGCAGGTGTCTGGATGGAAAAAAACTCATTCCGAATTAGTAGTTGTTTGTTTTCATCTGCAGAAAGGTTTTCAGCTACATTATTATTTCTGTTGTTAGATTCATGTAGTTACTTAATAATGAACAGTAATCCATTCTTTGTGTGTGCATGCTAATAGAGTTTCAGTTACCCTATTCATGTAAAGCAGTGTTGGATAGAAATCAATCTTATTAAAAACACGTGATGACTGTTTTCATCAATAAGGATGTGTTAGCCGATAAACATTGCCTGAGACAATGTGCGTGTGTAACAGAGGAACATGAAACATTTGTAACATAGTACTAAAGACAGTCCCCAGAATGAAGAAAATAATGGTCAGTATGAAATTAGAAGTCTTGTAGTAATAATAATAAGCTTAATTAGAAGTTCAGGTACATCTTTCGGTATTAGGAACTTGGACAGTAGGCACAGAGCTCACATCATTGGAATAAATAATATTCCCACATCAGAAATGTTATCCAGGCCTGTTGAGACTTGGATGTGCTGATTCCTGAACACTCACCTGCATGTTGTAAATTCAGCTGGGCTTTCTATTATCGACCCGTTCAGTGAAATGTAAATAGGCAGCCATGGCCAGTGTAATTCAGGGAAATAAAGATAAAAGGGAGGAAACAGTAATGGAAATATTACTGCCTGCAGAACAGCTCATCTTCCTAAAATCTGCCCTAGGAAATTATCTATTTCCAAGAGTAAGCTTAATACTCTTCAGTTAGATCCTGATCTTCTGCTCTGACCCTTGGTGGTGATGCAATAATCAGCTGAAGAGTGGGGACAGGGATGGTGGTTTTCACTGGTGTGTGATTAAGCTGTGTAGTGGTTTTACAGTGGCTACAGAATGTCCTGCTTTACTTGCTGAGTTGTGAATACCTTTGTGCAGTTTGACTCCATGTGTGCAGGGTGACTGTTCTGATTAGAAATCAATAATGTACTGCTTTACAACTTCACAGCACAAAATACCACCAGCATGCTAATGAGCCATGTTTCTTCCTGATCTGTTTATACAACACACATGCCAAATACATATGGTCAATAATTACCTTTTAACCTATTTTATAGTATTAAAAGCAGCTAGATAATAGATTACAATAGGGGGGTTTTTTGTTGTTGCAGTGTGTTACCAAATCTGGCATTGTCAAGAGTGATAGCAGAAAGATAGATAGCTTTATCATTTGAAGCTAGGAATAAAGTTATATAAAATTAAACCATGCACCATCTGTGACGTCCTGAAAACTGGTGAAACTGTGAGAATATTTTAAGGTGCCAGTTTTCTGCATATCTTGGATTTGTGACTAAACTGGTTGATAATAACCAGTGTTTTGACTACTGCTGAGCAGCACTTGTACAATATCGAGGCTTTCTGGTTTTCCCACACAGCATCGCTTGCTTTGGCTTTTTCCTTCCTCTTTCCTTTGCTTATTAAACTTTCTTTATCCCCACCCACAAGTTATTTTCACTTGGGCTTTTCTAATTCTCTTGCAGTCCTGAGTGGGTGGCAGTGTGGTGCTTTCCTGCTGGCCAGGGTCAGGCCCCCACACTGCAGGGTGAGCCTTCCTCAGCACTGGAATCAGACAGGGTTCTTCCACAGATGCAGTGTCTTTTCTTTGCAAATGTATTATTTTCTGCAGGCAAGCAGAGGAAGTTGAAGAAGCAATTAACAGAGATAGTTCATCAACCATTAATTTCTGACTGTATCATACTAGAAGTGTGTTATATACAGTTGGTGTAGAAATGAGTGTGTTGTTGCATAGTTTAAGTCTTTGGAACCAAAGTCAAAACTGAGAGTAGTTGTGTATTTATAAGCTATTAGTATGAATGCTGTTTTCTATTCTGCATTCAGTCAAAGATTTACAAATGTGTATGTACTAAGGACATTTTACTGTAATATTAATGTGCAGAAATTTAGAAGTTCTCCTGCTAAAGTGTCCCTGCACATCTCAATTATCTGGAAAATTCACCAGATTTTTTGTTAGGTTATCTGAATTTCCTTGGTCACTTCCTACCCATCAGCTGCATATAGTGCTAAAATGCTCTATACATGCAAGGCACCAGAGGAAACACTCAGGCAAAGGAGATATTTGAATTGCTCATACATTGATTTTGAAGAGTACTTTCCGTGTATTTCAGATGTTTTCTCATTAAGCTTTCTCTATTTTCATTTTGAAATCTCAGAGTATTGGTAGTGCTTTGGGAAAATCTCTCAGGAGTCTCTTTTTTGAAAACCAAGTGTTGGCTGTGTCACTACCACTGCATAGTGTTAAAATGCAGTGTTAAAGTAGGAATTTGTTTGCTCATGGTCTATGGAAGTGCCTGAAAACTGGGAGAGAGCTTGTGGAGCTCCTGAGGCTGAGTTAACTTGGAAGAGAACTTTAAACTGTGCAGTCAAATTATTTTTCTGTTACAATCTAATCTATGGTAATTGCAAATCTATTTGTGCTAAGGAGATTAATTCAGCCTCTGAATTGAGTTGAAAGCTTCTCTGTTGCCATCTGGCATTTGGGTGACCCCAGAAAAATATTTTTACATTTCTAACTGAAAGCTTTTACAATAAACTGAGAGATTTAATTTTTTTTTCAATGGACAGAAATGTGGGGTTTCTTAATGTCTGTGAATGTCTGTGAGCACAAGATAATACTATTTATTAACAAGTGATCTTGATTACTCAGAATAGCTACTTAAAATGATTTACTATGAAATGTGTATTCCAGATCCAGTCCTGTGCACCAGTGAACATGCAAATCACTGCATGTATAACTCAGTATGAACCATTATTTCAAGCCTTTTTTGGTTTCCATAAGCACATAGGATTTTCTTCATTTAACAAAAATGAGAGAAGCCACCCTAAATAGCTGCAGTTCAACCTGCATATCAGGCAAAAGGATGAACTGCTGTGCACAGTCTCAGGCTGCACCCCTGGTATGACTCAGTTAAATACAAAAATTGTCTTTTTAAGAAAATATTCATCTTGGTTCAGCTTGGTAGTTTATTGCAAAATGAGAGGTTTTCTTTCTAGAATTACAGTGAAAAACTTGAATTATTTGAAATTCAGACTTGAATATTTTCCTTTTTTTCTGTAAAAATAATTAGAAAAATATCTGCATTGAAAAAGGGAATTACTAATAATTTTAAATCAATACATCAACATGTACTCTTGCCCCATAAGATGCATGAGTATGTAAAACTGGTCCAAATGTTTTTCATCATTGATTATCTTCTCTCACTAAATGTGATTGCAGACTACAGCAGGAACAACCAAACTTCAGGAAACATATGAAACACAAAATGTATAGAAATCCTGTATTAGTATTATATATATAGTGTATTATACAATAGAAAGTTTCCTGTATTCTGCTCAGTGAGAAGGAGTGTTGACATGTTCCTGGCCATGGTGCTTAACCTGAGGTCCTAGAGTAGCTTCAGGGATGAGACAAGTCTTTTTAAACTCTTGTAAGAGAATTTACAGCTTCCTTTCAGATGAAATCTGAGAGAAATCTTTCAATTAAAAAAAAAAAAAAAAGGCGGTTGTCCTCCCTCCAATACCCACCCTCAGGCAGAGATTTGGTGTTTGGTTCCTGGAATAGGAAGATGATCTATGTAGTGGAGAGACCACATCACCATGAACAGGTCCAGGCTGCAGGAGAAAAGCAGTGCAGGGATGCACAGTGTGGGAGAAGAGCAGAGTGTGAGGCACCCATCACCTCACTGTCACTGCTGCCTTTGACACCTCTGTGATGTGGAGAGGAGCTGCAGCACATCCCAGTGCCTTAACACAGCCCTTGATCACTCTGCACTGTCATTTCACCACGAGTATTCTTTGAATTCCTTGATCAAAATGTTCATTAGGAACCCTGCTGTTAGACAAACACTTGTCTTTGAGGCTGAAGTGTTTGCCTAAAGGTGAACAAAACACTGGATGAAAACAAATGCATCCTACATACCTGTGTTTTCTAATCAGCTGGGCAGGGCTTCAGTGATGGGTATTGCTGCTTTCAGAAAGAAACTTGGGAGGCTGCAATAACTTCTGTTTGGAAAGCAAACCCAGTGCTGGTTCAAAAACTAGCTCCTCAGATGTAAACCTGTAAATCTTGCTCAGAGCTGATGTGAACCCAGGCTTTGGCATTGAGAGCAGAGTGTTTTTCTTTGACCTCTTTTCTGGGAGCATGGGAGGAAACTAACCCAAATTCAGAGGAGCTGAATGCTAAATCAGGGGGAGGAGAATTGTGGAGGACTGGGACAGGAAGGAGAAATTAAAATGTGAGTCTGGCAACACGAGGAATATAGACAACAGAAGATTTGAGAAGAACAGGACCTAGATGACCAGAAAGAAGTGACCCAAACCCATGTCAATGAGAACTCATACAATGGCATCTCTGATGTTTCAGAGATCCAGTGCCACAAGCACCACAAATAACTGAATTGCAATAGATTTGTAGCTTAGATCTGAATGATTTCAGTGAAGAACGTGTAGGCTGTAAGTAGTGTTGTCCTATACTTGGGACATAACTTAAGTTTTCTTTGCCTCTTGCCTTCCTGCTCTCCCTTCACTGGGGGTTAGTTGTATAGAGCACTAACAGGGCTGTACTGCTCTGGTCACCAAACTGCATCATCTGTCTGTGCACACCATTGCAGCATGGCTGGGCTTGTGCTAAAAGTCTGTGAGACAGGATCTAGAGATGAGGTTAATGCATTTAGTGTTAACTATATTCCAGGTTACATCAGTTTGAAAGTAGATTTAAAATATATTTGTTTCATTGAAGCTGTTCCTCTTTTATGTGTATTTCAAACTAATCCCTGAGAGGTCTTTTCCCAATATATGAACTGTTGGTTTAGGCCATGAAATAATGTCTCTTGTTAGATTGAGTAGGGGATCCAAAAAGTGTGGTCTTCAAAACTTGCAATTTGAGTTTGTGTAAACTGTAATTACGTTCATATTCCTTTTTTTTTTTTTTGCAGGTAAGTTAATACATCCATTTAGTTTTTAAAATGTGCACTGCCTGTTGCTGTTTCTTTTTTTTTTAACTTAGACTGCTGATTCCCTTCTTTCTTTTTTCATATCATGAACAACTGACAGAAAAACCTAAGCCCAGTGCCCTTTCAGTAGACTAGACCAGACAGAAGAGGGGAAAAATGGAGAATGACCCAGTAAAGTAGTGAACTGGGTGAGAAAGAAACAGCACTTGAGATGGAACCAGAAGAAGTGAATCAGGGAAATCTTGGCAGTGGTGGAGAAAAGATGTCACAGGGTGAAGCATCTCTTTAGAATGAACATTCCAAGTCCTCCTTTAGAGCTTAACACTTCTTGAAGCTTTCTCTTGCCCAGGTGTCTCTCTGCATCTCTCTGATGGCCTTTTGACAAGGCTGCCTGTTTCTGCCCAGCTGCCACATGTGAGAATCCAGACTCCTCTGCTGAGCATCCATGTGCTAATTAGTTATCCCCGGTGGCAGAGCTGAAGAAGACCACAAGCAGCTTTTCCTGAAGAGCAGACAAACCCTGCTGGGGCATAACACTTGCCCCTTCCTAAACAAGCACTTGATAATTCCCCTTAAGGAGCCGCTGCTCCTCCCTGTGCTGCCATCGCAGGGTGTTGCCGTGGCAGCAGCTCCCGCTGGCACATTCCTGCTGCAGGGAACTGATCAGTTCAGTCCCAGGGCTGCTGCTGGGGATGAAGGGTGTGCTGTGGGTGCTACATTCACCTCTCTTCAGCAATCCCCTTGTTCTCACACCCTTTCTAAATATATAAATATATCTGCTGGTGGTTCTTTCGTCTCATCTGCTCCTTTTAGAAATGCAGGCTGCATCCCATCTGCTCCTGGAGTTCTTGGCAGCCTTTGCATGGTCTAACTTCTTCACCTCTTTCTTGGTGTGAGTCTGGTTTGCTTCAGCATTTCTTCTTCCTCCTTGGTAAATTAATCTCATGTCACTGGGGCTGGCTAGTTGGACAACATGGGAACTATTTGTTAAACTTTGTATTTTGTTTTCAAATGGTGAGGAAACACTAGCTTCAAAGATTTATTTGAGACAAGATGAGCGGAATTTGAAATGTTTTTAAAAGTGGAATAAATATTTGTATGAACTAATAGAAAGTATTTTGAGGCGTGATGGAGTTGGGAATGGATACCTAACTCTTTGTACTCATGTACTCAATTGAAACTGATATGATTTTAGTTTTATTTGTGTAACAAATGGAAGGAAATGCACTGTTACCCAAAGAGAATCTAATTATCCTGTGCTTGTTGAAGAAAAATACCTTGATTTCAGTGGGATTTGCTTGCCAGGTAAATCACAGTTGAGATCCTGGGCTAGACATGTGTGTGATTGAGTGTTTGGGTTTCCTTACTACAGGTACTATAAAACCTCCAACAACATTATGGATTAAGTTCTATTTCAGATATATGAGGAAAGTCTTTGAAATCTTTAAGTTCATTTACTGATGGATCTCCATCAAATTATTCATGTGAGTTTCCCCTGGAGGTGTGTGTGCAATTTTTCTTGAAATGGCCAAAATTATAGTGAGTTTAGATTGAAATCAAGTTGTAAAGAGCTGCTGTCCACGTTGAAGCCTTGCCTCAGAAACTGATCCTGAAAATGCTCTTGTGCTCTTGATGGAGATCAGCATTGTGGCTGCTGACCCCACTCACCTGGCAGACTTTTCCTCCTCAGGGCTGAAAGTCAGAGTTCTGGTGTGGGAGGGCTCAGAGGGACCCCGCAGTTGTTAATTAATGAGAATAATTGCAAGTGAGTAGTTAATTGCTGTTAATAGGTTGGGAAAGACAGATGCAAAGTGTCTGTGTGTGTGACCTTTACATCCTGCTTGTGTCTCATTACGCTGCTGCCAGGAAGGGCTGCTCACAGAGCTTTTGATGCCTGTCCTTGTCAGCAGCACAACACGAGCCTTTATTTCCCCAGGGAATGCTGCTACAGATGTTATGGAAGGTTAATTTACAGGGAATAGCATTTCACTGACACGTGCTTGGAGGTGAATCCTTCCTGCAATGTGACACTTGCAAAAAGTAATGTATTGTTTGGGTGGATGACCCCATTAGGCAGTTGCTGTGGAAGTATAAATTCAGTCTTATGTAGATTTTCTTAGAAGTTATAACACTACTCATATTGTTGAAAAAATGTATTCATTTTTATTTCCTGATTCATCTGTTTTGTTTAAATATAAACTCTTGTATACAAAGCTAATTTAGAAAAATGTTGTCTTTCCTAACATCCTAAATGTCTAAAGACCCTAAACATCAGCTTTCTTTTCCTGTTCTGCTGTTGTTGCGGAACATTTTTGAGTCACAATGTCTTATTTGTTAATTTTTAAAAAGTTTCAATTTTTACTTCCTTGGAGAGTGTGATGAAAAGAAAATTAAACTAATATGGCTGAGGTAGTTGCAAATTTTAGATGTGGCTTATGTGGTCAAAACTCTATTCAGAAAGCATTATATTTGAAGCTTTTATTATTACACTGTATATCAACTCTTTTCCTCCTGACTGTAAATCAAAGTAGCTTTGTGTATAAACTTTTATAGAACCAGATTTGAAGTTAGAATTTTCCACAGAATATTTTAATAAAAATATAGAAATAAAGATACAACCAAGCAACAAATAATAAAGTAATTAAATTCCAAGGTCTAGCTGATTGAAAACAAGTTAATAGGTCCATAACAGGATCAGTAAAATCACATACACCAAGTTCAAGTTCAGAAGTTTTTCATCTGAACTATTTAGCTTTGAAATTAGAAATAGTTGCATGGATTTTAATATTTTTACTGAGGTTTCAGCTTTCCTTTACAAAGTTAAATTCCCTCATTGGAGTCAAAAGGAATTTAATCTGGAGAAAATGTAATTTAATTTAATAATGACTGGAATTGAACAGGCTGATATAATTTAGGATAAAACAGGATATAATTTATGGTTCCTAACATAAAAACATTAAAATTTTTAGCCTTATGCTATGCCACACTATTTCTGCCTATTTAATATAGAACACTGCTTTAGACCTAGAGAAAATATTTTTGTCCAAATCTTTATTTTAATTTAGGCAAACAACATAGAATACTGAATTAAACAGATCTGAAATGCCAACACTTTTCATCCTGTCTCTTCTTGGCAAGCATTGAGAAATCATGAAAAAGAAATCTATTATGAGGCAAATAATGGGAAGATAAATTTTGCTGTGTCTTGTACACTTGCAAAGCATGAGTCAAAAGTGTTGGTTTGAGTGCCATTTCTATTTAGCAAGTTTTTAAAATGGGCTCATTTAAAAATTACATGTTTTACCTATTTAAACCTATCATATGTAATGAGAATTCAGCATCTGGCTGATCCAACAGGTAGTTTCTGGCTGTACCTCAGATAATCTTGCATTAACTTAGTCCTGACACAGTTGCTGATCTCACTGCTTCATCTTTCCTCTGACAGGGAAACTCTAAATTCTGTAGCACCAATAACAAAAATTGTTACTGTCTGCAGTTCATGTAGGACAGAGTTCTGTGAGCAAAATACCTTGGGGCAAGTTTTTAATCTACTTATACAGTAGTTTACAGAGACAAGCACATTTACCTCTGGCTATTCTTGCTGCTTCACAAATGAGAACTACGTGTGTTAAAAGGAATATTTTTGAAATCCCATTGAATACACCCACACATATGATTGGGAAGAAGGCTGTGTCAAACCACAGTGTCTCACAAAAATTGCTTTTTGCAAATGATTTCAGTGTAAACCAAAGTTCATTCAAGGAGATTTTCTGACCTTTCAGGAGCTGCAGCGCAGGAATTAACAGGAAAAAACATGTAGACACAGTATTACAGGTACAGAGGATTGGCAGATGTACAGAAGCTGACCGTGGCAGTGCATGGTTTCATTCAAAGTACCCTGCACAGGAAACTTGAGTAGTATAAATATAAATTTATATTACTTGAGTAGTATAAATATAAATTTATCAGCACAGAGGGTAACGTTTTGTCTAAGTGTTCAAGTCCTGACTATCAAACCACTGCAAACCACCAGGGGAAGTAGAAATGCCAGCAATGAAAAAGCAATCCTGTTTCATGTATATCTCCAAAATGAAAGTGTGAGGAATGAAATAAAATGTTGCTTTTATAAATAATTGTTTCATGTGATACAATATTTACATCTCTTTTGAAGGACTTTGATTATTTTGCATGTAGAAACTTCTTCCTGCTTGTAGTAGTAAGTATCTCTTCAAACTGTAATATGTGCTGTTCCTTTTTACTGTGCTTTTGATGTGTACACATGCAGTAATGAGTGGGTGATGTGGGTCACTCAAAGAATCCCCATCAAAAGCATTGACAAAGCAGGGTTTAAATAAATTTTTGAAAGCCACAGAATCATAGAATGGGTTGGGTTGGGAGAGAGATCACCTTGTTCTACCCCTGCCGTGGGCAGGGACAGCTGCCATTGGACCAGGTTGCTCAGAGATCCATCCAGCCTGGCCTTGGACACTTCAGGGATGGGGTGGGCACACCTCTGGGTACCCTGTGCCAGGGCCTCCCCACCCTCACAGGGATGAATTTCTTCCAAATTTCTGATCTAACCCTGCCTTCTGGCATTTTGAAGCCATTCCCCCTTGTCCTCACATTCCAGGCCCGTGTCCAAAGTCCCTCCCCAGCTTTCCTCAGGCTCTGGAAGGTGCTCTGAGTTCTCTCTGGACCCTTCTGTTCTCCAGGCTGGACAGTCCCAGCTCTCCCAGCCTGTCTTCATAGCAGAGGTGCTCCAGCCCTCTGGGCATCTCTGTGGCCTCCTCTGGACTTGCTCCAACAGGTTCCCATCCTTCCTGCCCTGGGAGCCCCAGAGCTGGGCAGGCATTCCAGCTCTCCCACAGGAGTGGAGCAGACAGGGAGAATCCCCCTGCTCAACCTCCTGGCCACACTGCTCATGACCAGCCCAGGACACAGCTGGCTGTCTGGGCTGCAGACACATTGTCAGGTCATGTTGTGCCCCTCACCCATCAACACCCCCAAGGCCTCCTCCTCAGAGCTATTCTCACTGCATTTTTTGGTAGAAAGTATATGGACAGAAAATCTAAATTGTCAATGTCTTCTGTTGCAAGTCACAAACTGCAGTGTGTGCTAAAGTTGGTTCATTTGTTTTTCCCCTTTTTACCTCCTATCAATTCAAGAACAAATTGTGAAAGACACAGTAAGGGCAAGAAGGTGCTTTGAGCCAGCTATCTTAAGGATTGAAGTTTTCAGGTAATACACTTTTAACAGTGCCTTTGGGAAAGAAGATGAAAGGAAGTCTAAAGTTTATGATAAAAACAAAAGAGAATAAATTACTTGAGGCCAGTTGTGAAGAAATGAAAAATATTAAGTGGCAAAAATGATAGGGATGAAAAAGAATGGAGGATGGAGAATGTATCAGCTTCTGTAAATCTCGTTGATTTTTTTTTTGTGGTGTCCATAAAATTAAGATGCTCTACTTTGGGACATTCTGAAGACAGGCGAATGGTTGTATCTACATGGTTGTATCTACAGTTAAGAAATGTGAAGGAAAAAGATGTTCACAAATAATCTGAGAATACTAATAATTTTCTAAAAGGTCAACTAATACTCAAGAGGGAATTACAAACAAACTTCCTTTCTAGTGGAAAGATAACATAACCTGTTAGTGCTTATGTTTTTTGGTGTGTTTTTTTGGTATTTTTTTTGTTTTGGTTTGGGTTTTTTGGTTTTGTTTTGGTTTTTTTTTCAGTACAGAAGGGCACTTTTCTTTTTCTGGCCTCTCCCTTGCAAGGCATAGGGAGTACTGATATTTTCATTCTGTGCAGATGTGTGTGGTGTAGTCTGTTGGGACTGCAAAGATGCAGACTCACTCTTGATATGCTCTGTGGATTTGTACTTAAAGTAGTTCCCAGAAATGGAGTAAAAAGGAGAGCCTTGTGTGGGTCCATGTGCAAGGTGACATCTCACACACTGTTGTTATGTAATTTTAAATCAGTGCATCTGAACTGTTTAGTTTTGTAGGATTAGTTTGGGTCCATGGTAACATTTACATAGGAAGTCCTATTAACATTTCTTCCACAGAGTCCTTTCTATAGAATATAAGCTTTGACTTCTCCAATTAGTTCTGCTACCACCATGTCATAATAAATCCATTGGCTTTGCGTTTTGTTCACATATTAGTTCTTGGTTGTAGCAGATTTTCTTAGGGATGAGCTGCCCAGACCTGAGTTACCCCAGCTGAGGCCTTGCTGAGGCCTGACCTGAGGCCTCAAGCGTGTGACACAGTTAAAATTACTTGGTAAAGTTGGGGGGCAGTTAGAAATTAGATGTTAAGGTGTCAGGGAAAAATAATGGGGGTTTGAAGGTCACTGTGTGGAGTTGTTAGTGAGCATGTGTTAGCCACCTTAAGGACAAGTTAATTAGTGTGTGTTTGCATTCTTCTCTCTGCTGTGTGCCAATGAAAAAGCTACTGACTTTGTAAACTATATAGAAATGTATATAAGCTGCCATTTTAGACAAAATAAAGGAAGAACTAGTGGTGACCATACTGGTTGGACCTGCGTTGCTTCGACCCAACTCTCTGTATAGGGCAACCCTGGGAACACTTGGTGACTTTTGGAGCTTCGTGGCATTAATGCTTCTTGCTGATTTCTAGGAATATTTTATCTTGTTTGTATGTTGTAACTAGAAAGATGAAGACGATAATATTATAGTTTTAAATCAGCATTAAGGTGTCATAGCCCTTCAGTATCTGACAGTTCTGTATTTACTTCATCTACAGTTTTTCATAGTGTAATGTTGAGTCTCCATCATAACCCACAATGGCCACTCTTTCAAAGGGCTGCAGATGTGTTTATTTTAACTGCTGTACCTGTACCAGTGTTAGAAGAGACTGATTTGTGATTAAAAAAATTGAGCATACTGAACATGTTTTTTCATGTCTGTAAATGTAGTAAGTAATACTTCTGTGCCTCCTTTTCTCTGTTGTGGCTTCCAGCATGGTGGTAAACTTTACCTCTGAAGTTGTGATAACAGACTACCAGGTGTGTCCTACTCCATCAGTAGAAGGCTTTTTTTGGTATTTATCTGGAAAGCATTAAGGAAGGAGATTGGAAATTCTTCAATTTCTTTTATTAGGATCTTTGTTCTCTGCAAGAGGCAAGGCAGTTTCAAAAGACTTGCAAAGGACATGAATTTTCCCCTTTAGCTCCATGTCCAGCCAAGGTAGTTCCTTGCCTGGGACATTAAGAAGTGAGGCATAAAATAGCAAAATTGGGAAGACAAACACAGAGAACTCCAATGTTTGATATCAAGTGGTGGCTGCCACTTTGAAATGCAACTGCCAAACAGAAGGTGAGACTTACTTAGACCCATGGAGAGGAACAGGAATTCTAAGAGTCTGTTTCATGATTTTGACAGTGCTGGGTCCTTCCCTCTTGTGTTTGTCAGTGACAAGAGGAAGAGGTTACCTTGGAAACACCAATAGAGGTTCCTTCATTAATGAGTGCTGATGTGGAGGAAGTACTGCAAAGATAGATAAACCTGATGTGGGTTACAGCCCTTGTTGTCAGCTGTGATGCTTGGAAGAATCTGCAGCTGGCAAATAATATTTGTAACGCAGCTTCTGTCCTTTGGTTAATACTGTGGAGGTTATGGTGGGGGGGGTTGTCCAAAAGCACTAGAAAAAAAAAAATGCAGCCATTTTGGATTTAAGGTTGTCAAAGATATTCCTAGCACATGCACTGACAAAAGATAACATCTTGTGAGAACAGTGAAGGGCTGTAAACTATGAGCATGCATATGGGAAGAGATGCAACAGAATTTCTTGCTAATTTCATATAATACACTCACACTCCTGTTGAGTTATGGCAGTGTCAACACTGAATATTTAAGGAGGCCACACATCAGGCACACATTTGTTCTTGGCCTCTAACTGCTCATGCCATTCCCTGTATGTTGAGATTTGTCTGCCCTGACTGCACCAGGGTTTTTTACATTTAAAGCAATAAAATTATAATTAAACTGATAGAATCAGGTTAATGATTGTTTTGGCACATTTCAAGATGAGAAAAAAGGAGTAATTAACACCATGAGTGTTAATTGATATGGAGGATGCTGCTTAAATTGTAATTGTTGTTTAAAAACCAAGTAGTAATATATAACCGGAATTTTATTCACTCCTTTTTCCCAACTTGTAGGTGCTCATGATACATGATATTCACAAATAATTTTCCTGTCTAAGATACCCATTTCCCCATCAAAAGGATTTAAATTGTTTCAGGACTACATCTGTTTATAATAAAACATTGTTCAAATCTTACTTTTTAGTAATGCTTGGTAATAAAACCCATTAAATTTTCAGAGTGTGTGATAAAAGTGGGAGATAAACGAATTATTTTGAAATGGCTGGAGGAAAACATATAATAGTCATGTCTAGTTTTGATTTAGCTTTCTCTTACAGTGCAAGACCAAGGATGCTGTCAGGTTAAGTGCCCTACTCTCTTTAAAATACATAAAATGTTGCCATCCCTGTAATTGTGTGACAGGCTGGAAGTTCTTGAACATCTGAATTATATTTTTTCCTTGTTTGCCTCTTGAAGTGAGTAATAATAGGGTGCTTGGGGTTTTTTTTCCAGATCACCTTTTTCATGCTGCTCTCTGCAGTGTGTGTGATGCTGAACTTGGCTGGGTCCATCCTCTCCTGTCAGAACGCTCAGCTGGTGAAGTCCCTGGAAGGATGTCAGCTGGTGAGTGATGGAAAACACCTTTCTGACCAAGGGCAAGGAGTCTGTTTGTCATCTCTTAGGGTTTTATACACACATTCCTTTAATTTCCAAAGCAGTAGGTATTTAGTAGAGCAATCTATATGTGTTACAATGTGAAAAAGCATCTTGGGAAAAGTTTGAGTTAAAGTGCTACTGGATTTAATGTTTTGCCACCTCAAAAAGTAACTTTTAGTATCATAAGGATTGACTTCTTACTGTCCTGGTAAAAATGATGCAACAGCAGAGTAGATGGAATACAGGCCACATCAGAGCAATGTGGTGGTCAGCATTTGATATCAGCAGAATCAGGATTCCTTCCATCCAATACTTGTCCAGGCAGAGGATCTCACAGTAGGAGTGCTTTGGTATGTGTATGCTAATATTTTGTTTGCCAACCTGAATTGTTTGTCTTTCTAATTTCCAAAGTAAATGAATGTTACTTGTGTTCAATAAAATACAGAATAATACAAATTATCATGATGTGGCATGCTCTAAATTATAAGGTACAGTTTACCTAAAGCCTTTTGTTTTATCTCAGGAAAAAAGGTACATAGACATTGAATTCTAGCATATTTTCTGACTTAGCTTGCGAAGATGTCTGCAGAAGTAGACTCATGACTGAAATCTTTGAGTTAAATAACAAGTGTTCAACCTGTAGTTTTGATTTTCAGAGCATGATGAAATGCTAAGTAGCTTTGCCACAATGTGTTGTACTCTGTAAGGGCAAATTAATTTCATTATGGCTGTTTATCATATTGTAGCTGTTTCAGAAAAAACCCCCCCAAAAAAGCAACAGGTTTTCTATCCAGACCTCACTCTTTAGGTTTTCCTTGCTCAAAATCCCATTTCAGTCAGGCTGGGCACTTACACATGGATATGTTGCATTGCCATGTTGCAGGGCTGGTATATCTGGAATTGTAGAGTTCTGTTCTCACAGACCCCCCTCTGGGAGGGATGCACTGGAGTGAACAGCACTGCTTTATGATTAAGCACAGGATTTGGCTCAGAAGGTGGTGATGTATTATGCTGAGCATATTTAATTACTTTATTACCATTTTTCACTCAAAAAAGGAAAAATCCCAGTTTCTTAACAGCTTGTTCCAAGTGTGTATTTAATTTTAATTCCTTGGATGGCTCTCTTTAGTGCTGTAGATCTGTGCAATCCTGCACTGTGTGACTGGTGTACATTATCAAGTCTAAATCCTTCACTTGCCTCCTAGGATACAAGTGCACTCTGGGGATGCAGCTCAAGCAGTCAAAATCCAGTCTTTGCAGACATGTGGTTTGAAATACAGTTAACATCCCATATAACTGAACTAGTAAATTTCCAAGCACAGTACAGTAAAAAAAGTCAAATTCAAAATAAATTCTGTTTTAGTTCTGGTATTTCTGTCAAGCTCATTCATGGTGAGTGCATGGCTTTAAAAGTGATAATAGTATCTACTGTATTATGGAGTTTAAATTCAGCAGCGTTTCACATGTAGGGTTGTTATTCAAGGGAAAGGAACAAGGCACAGTGGTCTTATTTTGCTTTAAACACTGGGGATTTACTGTAGATTCCTTAATATGGATTTTTGTGTGAATATGAGAAATGTGCCTGCCATATGTTAGCATTTTGAATGTGTAACTTGTGAAGTTGGTATTTGTGCCCTTTATCCTGCAGCTTAGCAACATACAACACTGAGGGGGGGAAAAAGGGCAGTAGCTTTAACGCCTTGTTACGAAAAATTAATTGGAATTTTTTCCCCCATAATTAGCTGCAGATCCTGTAGCCAAAACCTCAAGAATACTGCTTTAAATCAGTAAGAGTAGGATGTGTACAGGGAAGTTACACATTCAAGCTGTTCATTAATGTGCATAGGAGAAACATTTCTGTATAGGAATTTCTTTTTCGAATAATGGTTCTCTAAAAATTGTTCTTAAAATATATGGCTGGAGCAATTGATGTATTTTTATTTATGTTCTATTACCACACAAGACAGAATATGTTTTATTTCTTCATCTATATTTGTTTTTATTGAATTTACCGGTCTTGTAAGTCACTTATTGTAGTTTTGATCAAATTTACAGGTGATTATTATTCAGAAAAGTAGTGATAGTATCAATCTCTCTATTGAAAGATTACTTAAAATTTTTTTTTTTGGTTGTGCAGCTGAAATTGGCCAGTGGTTACAGTAACACTGAAAGGAAGACTCTTCTTTCCCCTGCATTATGTTTAGCTGGAATGGACAAAGCAAGGAAAAGTGCAGCAGGTGCAGGTTCACAAAGAGCTGGATGGCAGAGCCCAGGTCCAGAACTGAGGTTTATTTGTTTTCCCTTTTGCACTGGAGCTAAACTCAGCTCTGTGCATATCGAAAAACAATTTTTAAATACTCTGTTTTGTTCTTATTCATCTGTCAGTTTTTAATCTTGATATTTCCCTACAATACACCTTTATCCTTACTGGATCCTCTTGTCTTCCCCTCTGCAATAAGGTCCTGAAGGGACTGAAGTTCCTTTCCCTAAGTACACCAGTGGAGCTTTCTTGGACTTCACTGCCTTGTTACCAACTTTGGAACTCTCATACTTCATTTTGAAATTTTTCCTTCCCTTTTTTATATTCCCTGTAAAAAACCCTGAAGGCTAATTTAGAAGAAGAAGTAAAATCTATTACTACTTTTACTAGCAGACTTACATTTGTATTAAGGAGATGGCAGAGTGCAAAGTAACAGTGTTAACTAATTCCTGATTTGCCCTGTTAGGGGAGAATGTGTGTGCACTTAGCAGCCAAAGAAGCTTCTTTTGGCAGCATTGACAGAATTTGATGAATTGATACAGATGAAGTAACACAAGGCCTGTGAGAGGGTGTGTATGTATTTGTAATAAATCCCAAAGGTCACTTCCTTTTTTGATTCTCTGCTATATAAAAGTCAGGTTTTAATGGGTTTTATGACTTTTGAAGTAACAAAATGTTTTGCTGTTTGACAAAACAAAATGAACTTGCAAGAGAATTTATGCATGTAGGAGCTCTGGCTGAAGTTTGAAATCTTAAATATGGTTTGGATGAGGGTGTGCTGTGCAACTGTCATAAACATGAAAGCACACAAACTCTACTATGAGTAAGAATCACGAAGTGGGACACAAATATGCACAGGATGGTGGGGGTATGTGCAGGGGAAGGAGTGAATGATGCTTTATTCTTGAGCTCTGCCAGCCAAAGGAGATTGAAACACAGACAGTTTTGGAGGCACTGCTGGTACAATCGTGTCTGAGGTTGGCAAACATCAGCCCAGCAGCTGGAAGGGGGATGCCAACCCCTTCTCCCTGTACCAGTGTAGAGTTACTGTCAGTGCTGCTGTCTCTGTTTATGGAGTCACACAGTGAATGGTGCTTGAGATGTGATTTGGGCTCACAATAAACCAGTTCTCCTTCCTTCACAAATGAACAAACAGTTAATTTTGGCACTGTTTAGGTCACAGAATAGCTGCATGAACTCCTGATCCTGTGTGCACAGGTGTGAGGCTGCAGCAGGGCAGGGCAGGGCGTTCTGGAGCAGGGGACTCAGGAATGCTTTCAGCTGCTGTACTGCTGAGAACACGAATGCAGTGACACCTTCAGCCTTTTGTTCTCCTCCCCTCTGCAGAAACACAACTCAGCAAAGAGGTCACTTCATGAATGTGGAAGGAAAAGGTGCACAACAAGGCAAATTGATAAAAATTCTCCAACAATAATGTGCTTCCAATCTGGTAGTGAATCTTGGATGGTTTTGAATATGCTATGATTTTTAAGATGGCCCTGTATTTTGCAAGAACTGCCATGTAAACAATTAGCTTTGAACTAATTTTAAGGATTACATTAAAAGAAGAGCTATTGGGCAGTACAAAGTTATGGAACAATTTTCAGAATGAATTAAGAGTCTCTCATAAATGGGGAATCTTGACCCAGCCTTTTGAGCCTTACCTTTGTGACATCTGTTTGTTACATGTGACACAGGTAGCCCTGGGATGTGTATTTCACATCAGAAATGCCAGATACATGGCATGAGTCAGTGCCTGTCCTTTATTCTTGCTTGGGGGCAGCAAGAATCAGAACAGATGATCTTGCAGTAGAAAGCTTTGTCTGAAGACCATTTTCCTCATTGCAAAAACTTTCTAGCAGCTGAAGCCTATATTGATTTGCCAGGGGTAGCCTTCTGGCCCCTGGCCTTGGCACAGCCCTAAACTCAAAGTGTGAGTTCCAAACTTCCTCAGCAGCTTTTCTCAATCCCTGAATGATTTCCAGAGAGTTTTGGGAGCAAGACTTCCCCAGGGAGATCCAATGCTTTGATTTTACATCGGTTTGAAGAGCTGAGGTCAGCTGATCATAAACCATTTAGTTGGGTTTTGTTCAGATCTTTCACTTTTTAAAATAAAGTATTAAAAATTACAGGAATTGGAAAAGAACTAGTCTGAAATTGGTCAAGCTGCTTTGTAGTTAAATTGTATGCTAATGAGAAATAAACCCCACAACTATCATAGAGGGAGCAAACTATGTTTTTTTCTTTATTTCTTTGCAGTGTCTGTGGCATAGGGTATGACCAGTCTGTGAGTTGCCACAGACAATTCTTTCCAGTGTTGCCTTGGAGAATATGGGAAATGGTGTCATTTACATACACAATTTTTTCTAAAGCCTTTTACAAATTGTGCTGGCTAGAGGGCAATCTGGAGCCTCAGGAGCTGAGGTCTCCTGAGATAGCTCCTGCCCTGAGCTTGCTTTCATCACAGTAAGCAAGCATTCAGTCATCTGTACCTCATCTGGAGAAGTTTATTATGTTCTTTTAATTGACTCTTATTTTTGCTCTTCCATCTGCTGTCCTGGTCACCAGCATGTAAAGAGAGAGTGCTGCATAAGCCTGATAGGGGTAGCACTAAAAATTACATATATTTAAACATACAACTTTTAAGATCATATGAACAATTTAAACATTCTTTGAGGTTTAAGAAGAAAGTAAATATTCTGTTGAAATGATTCTATGTATAAGGCTGTGCAAGGAAATTCCACAAGGAGTGCTGGTACCTGTTTTTGTTCAGGAAATTGGCAGCATCCTAGGGAGAATTTGAATTAAAAATAGTGAATGTATATTTGCATTAGGAATTTTTTTTGTGAATTTGTGTCTGGAAATTTTGGGGGTTTTTTTTAATGCGAAAGAATAAGTAACAGGGTGATTCAGATCTCACCACCCAGCCATCCATCTTTACTTTGGGGAATAAAGGACTGATTTGTGATCATGACTCCTTCACGTATTTTCTGGCCTTTTTCTGTTATTTTTGGTTTTCCCACATTTTATGTTTATTCAGTTGAGTTACTCTGGTTTCACCTGCCTCTGGAAAGCAATTTTTTTCAAAAAGAGGCGTAAAAGGTAACATTCTCTGACATTGAATCCTCTTTCTGTATTCCACCTGTTTTTATAGCTTTTATTAACCAGTGGAAAACATTCTGCTCCAAGGGTTCTGCACAGAGATTTTCATTTTGCATTTAGTAGTCATTACTGGAACTGTAAACACCATTTTTGGGAAGTGTGTTTCTGTTGATTTGTACTTTCTCTGACCTTTTCTTTTCTCCACAGATTAAATTCGACAGTGATGGTGTCTGTGTTTGCTGTGAAATGCAGCATCAAACGTCGGGCTGCAGTAACCTGGGAGAAACACTGAAACTGAACCCTCTGCAGGAGTGCAATGCAGTGAGGCTCACCCTAAAGGTGTGTTAGGAAAGAATTAACTGTTCATTGGAGTTTTAACTCAGCAAGACAAAGAGTGTGATGCAAGGAGCAGCGTCTGCTGTTCTTTGCCTTCATCCACCCTTATGCGCAAAAAACATCTTCATCCCAAAATCAGCATTTGTGTGGGTAACTGTTCTATTAAAGATTATTCAGAAAACAGAAGTTAAAACTGGCTGTGAGAGATGCTGGAAGGTGCAAACACAGGTATCTCTCACTTTGCTGTTCCCAGGTGGTGTTTATTGATGTTGTGGTGAACTGCAAAGGAACACAGAGTATTGCAGAGTGGGTGGGGATTTCCTGATGTGCTGCTGCCGTGGAGGCAGGGGAGAGAGGAGTGAGTGTTCTTCCTGGGTAATGCTGGAAACCTGCCTGTAAACTGCCCTGCAACATTGTGAGAAGTTATAATCCTGTGGCGTTTTGTGTTACAGCTACCCAGATGGAAAATTGAGAGCAAATACTAACAATATTACATGAGTTAGAGCTCAGTGTAATTACTCCCATCATTGCTTGACTTCATTATCACCAAATGGGAAGGCATTGTTGTTTTGAAAAATAATAAGGAATCAATGAAAGAACTGCTCAGAAAAAGGAACCCTAGGTTGAGAGGCAGATATTGATTCATTCTAGGTTTAGTTTCATGGTCAGCACAACTCTGCATCTGCAACTCTCAATTTCAAATTCTGTATTTTAATAAAATTAATAGAAAATAATGGAGTAAAGTAGAGAAATTAATTGTGAGAAGGATCTGAGGGAGGTAGATTATAAGATGGCTCCTGAGAAAGCTCTAGAAGTTTTATTGATATTTGAAGATATGTTTTAAAAGTCGGAACAGGTAGAAATCCTGTACAAGGTATATAGTAAATACCTAAATGCTCTTCAGCCTTGTTAAGAAGAAGCAAAAAAGGTACCACCAAGTAATAAGGATGAGGCAGAAGTTAAAGTATTTTTAATGGCCCCAAAATTAGGTAAGAACACTGCCTCAGGTTTTAATGATGATAAAGGTAACAGAGCAAAAATGTACAGGGTAGCAGGAGTTTAGAAAGTGGAAAAGGAGCATAACTTGACATTGCTGGTCACAACATAACAATTTTCAGTGAAATGTGTTACAAGAAGGTGACTTCTGAGAAGGACATTCCTCAAAGTATGGCAGATGCAGAGACATGAGCCTGTCATTCAGGAAAAGCTGACTTGCTAATCCCATAAAAATAAAGATTGAGGGAGCATATGTTTGCTCCCTGTAAATATGTCAGTAAGGTAACTTTAATGAGAGGGAAAACAACTGTTTATCTTTGGAGGACATTGTCAGCATATGAAGTGAGTAGACGTGACATATGCTGAAAATCAAGACAAGGATTCTAACCAATGCAGCAGTCAGAATACAAGCACAAAATATAATTTCTTGTTAGATGTAACTCAGTCATTGATAAAGGGAATTGACATATCAACTAATTCTACAAGAGAATGGATTTAAACACAGGAGTTCCCATGAGGATAGTCTGAGTGCAATTTTAATTATGTTCATCTAAGAAAGGGTAGTTAGGAAAACAACTATTTCAGAAAGTTTTTTACATCTTTTACAGTTTTAAATCTCCATTTGCTTTCTATTTGACTTAGCTCTGATTCCTGGCTGTAAATTTAAGAACAGCATTCTACTAAGCTCATAAGGAAAAAAGTTACAGCTCATTAGATACCAGCTGACTGTGATAAGGTTCATCCTCTTTAATTACAATTAACAACTACAATGTGATTTTAAAGAAACAGATGTTTTAGTACCAAAAGCTCAATTGTATTCATTGAAGAGCCAGAGGGAGAGAAAATGTAGAGAAGCAGAGTTAAGATGATACACCATCATGTATAACATTATATGGATTTCATGCTCCTCTTTATTGCCAGAGGGGCAAAAAGCTGGTGTTTCCACTGAGTCACCTGTGGGGTTTTGGTGGCAGCAGCTGTGGAGCTCCACTGTGAGCAGAACAGTCCAGCCCCTGTCAGCTGTCTGATGGTGTTCCCAGGCAGGCAGACAGGACAGGGAAAAGCAGCAGTGGCTCCTGGCCCTGTCTGTGTTAACTGTGCCCTGCATGATATCGGGTCGGGAGGGTTTGATTGCTTTGAGAAGTCTCTGGAGTTGTTGTTCTTGTTTCTGCAATGAGCCATCTCTGTGTGCTTTTTTGTAAATCAGTCCTCCTCCCTTCTTCATTTCAAGCCCTGAATAAGCTACTCGAACATTTTAATGGGGCCAAAAGAACCACCACTGCAGTATGTATGCTCACACATTTGTGCATTTATAGATGTGAGTACTGATTGCAAATGCTGACTGATCTGTAAGTGCTGATTTCTGAGATTGGTTGAATAGTGAGATTTCAGCACAAAACTGTGTTACAGTGAAAAGGACAAAAACACTGTGCCATTTCACTGTTGTAATGGGGTCTCAGCCCACTCAGGGGTGGTGAATTGCTGGGGTTAGAATCATATTTATGAGATATCATACTTGTAGTCCTGCCTGCACATGTCAGTGAAAATAGCACACTTGCATGATGTGATGAACTCTCATTAGGATCTGCATGCAGCCAGGTGTGATCCACCTGACCTGTTTAACAATGGAGAGACTTCCTGGTTTCTGTATTTCACTAGAAGACGTAGGGTTTTTAGTTTCCTGCATTAGCAGCTTCTAAACTGCCCCTGAAAATAAGGTCCCTGGATACCCAGGGTCAATAATCTGTGCTTCTAAAGGATGTTAGTGTCCCAGTATTTTGATTTTCTTTTACTATAACCACACTTCTAGAACAGTTTTATCCTCTATTAGGAAGTTACTTGGCTTAATTAAAGCCAAATGAAGGCAAAAGCAAATCCTACCTATTTACAAAATTAGTTTAAAGAGTTTAAAAGGTTTATTAAGAATCAGATGTCCAAAAATGTGATGATGGCCACAGATGGGATGGATTTAGGATGAAGTTTCAATAACATCAACTTAATCTGTTTTACCACAGGAAGTGTGTTGGTTTGTGGATGAAATTTTAAGGAACTGAGTTTTTCTTGTAATGTTAATTAAAGTACAAAGGCTAAATTTTCCTGACATCTTTCATCTGTGAAAATTATGTCTTCTTTCTAAACTCAGAGTATTCTGAACTTACTGAAGGTGCACATGCAACATTTGAGAGGATGAAGTTAGGTATTTAGAAGTTTGAATTATTTTGTAACGTGTTATTGCTGTCTGATACTGACATGCAAGAGGAGAATGTTATATTGTTTTGGTTTAGTAATGATCCAATTGATTATTTTTAATTACTTTTAACAGCTTACACAGTCCAGAATACCTGCAGACATGTGAATTTATAGATTTGCTATTTACATAATTGCTTCCTACTTTACCTAAGGTGCATCTATAGAATGCTTTTGTGACTGTCAGGGAAGGAGAGAAGCTGATTCCTTCCTCTGTCCACCTTAGCCTTTCAGGAGCCTGTAACTGTCATATCCCCAGTACTGAATTTAATGCAGACACCCAAGTTGGAAGGGATGCAAACTTGCATGCAAGCAGAGAAGACCTTTTTGAGTTTATTTTTGAGTAGCAGCTTTGCTCTGCTCCTTAAAATTATAGTAAAATAGTGAATTATACTGTATTTTCAAACCTTAAGTGTTGACTGTCTCTCCATTTATGAGGCAATGTGTGTTTGAGACCTGTTTGGCTCAGCATTAATTCTTGAGCCCTCCTTGTATTAGAGCAGGTATTTTTCCCAGTGTTTTTCCAGACATATCCAGTGAGAACAATTGAAGTTATATTTTGGGTTAAAAGGATTGTTGTCCTTGAATTCTTAAATAAAAGAGGCACATTGGCACTAATTTCACGGGTGAAGAAGCTTTGCTGCTCATTATCTCTTTTCAGGATGCAGTAGTTTAAGAAATGAAGCACTATAATTGAAGTCAATCAAGGAGAAAAGAAATCATCTCCCCAGCATTGTGGCCGTGGAGCTGCTTTTAGCCATTGATCGCTGGGGATGGTGAGATCTGTGTGTTCAGGGCTGCTGCTTGCAGAGGGTTCTTTTTACACATCAGCAAGCTAATTTTGCTTCTTTCATCGTATATTGACTAAGATCACAAAAGTGCCAAGAACTTAAGAACCTCAAAGACTACAAATCTTTTATTTCCACGGGAAAATAATCTATTCAGCCAGCAAGATGTGAGTGTGTTGTAAAGAGAGCTGTCAGTTCAATACTGTTGAGCAGACTGGAACTCATAAAATGAAATGAATGTACTTTGTTTCCTTCTAGAGAAAAATGGGTTTAAATACAGTTTCTCAATTCTGTATAAGCAGCACAGCTGATTAATTTTCTGTATCATACTTGGCAGAGTGAATATTGTGAGGTAATAGTGCTTCATCTGTATGGGATGGTCTATACTGAGGGACAAATTCTCTGCTTTGATGTTCATGCATGTAACTTAATTTACAGTACAGTTTATTGCTGTGATAGGAAGAGGCAAGAGAGTGACTAAATATTAACCAAAGTCTGCATTTGAGTTGAGTTTTGAACATTCCTGTTTAAGTCTGGCTTGCTTGATGGTTTTGAAAGATAACTGATATTAGAGAAAGTTTCAGTTATGAATTGATTTCTTAGCTGAAGAAGCTCTGTGGGTATGGCCCTCCATTAGAGTGAAGTGATACTATTCCAGTTTTGCTTTATATCTGCTGTGATAGGAGGTGCAAATGACGTTCTGAAGGACAAAATTTCAGTAGGGTGAACACCCATGCAGTGAATATTCACTGGTTATAAAGGACCCAGCTCTGCCAGTGCACCCATCGCCGGGTGATGGGATTTGTGCCATTGTCATTTTTCATTTTAGATTCTATCTCATCTCTTTGCTTCTGTCAGGTAATTGCATGGGCTAACAGCTGTTCTAAATTGCTTTGTTAAATGATTGTTTCTACAGTTGAGTTATCGATGTGACAATCACCAATTTCTTACTTATTCCAGTTTGATACCATCTGACTGCTTTATCACCCAGCAGTTTGATGGAAAACAAGGAAAATCAGTTTTTAGGACAAATTGCTTTTTGAGCATATTGCAGTGTGAGTTTTTTATGTTATATTCTCAATTAGATCTTAAAATTACATTTTTTGAATACAGAATATTAAAAAATATTGCAATTAAACATTCAGATTTTAAATAGTACTCAGGCTTTGTAATACATCTCCTATTACAATGTGTTCTGTAGGGTTTTGGACTACACATTTATAGAACATGCATTTTTGTACATTTATCTATCATTTTTATTGTGCTAGTAAAGGAAGAACTGAGATGCAGTAGCACCAAAACAATGTCAAAAGAATAATAGTGAAAACAGCTTGAATTAGGAAAAAGAAAAAATAGATGTTCTGTCCTTAAGTTAGACACATGGAAAATGATAATATGAAGAAGATTTGAGAATGCACAGGTATCCTGGGGGAATGCAGAGATATCCTTTGGGACCACAGCATAAGTCAAAGGTGTCTGTTATTATGGTGGGAAAGCATGATGAACAGTAATGCTGGTGCTGGCACCATTAATTTGGTAATTGTTCAAGTTGTAATATAAATGGAATACTGCAACCATGAAATCTTGCTTTTTTTCACTGTCAGTATTAAATTTCAGTTCCACTTCTAAGATTTAGTGGGGGACATACTTGGGAAGATAAGTGGAAGCAGCTCACAGAGAAGCAGCTCACAGTGCTGTCTGACTCCTGTGGGTGTAGATCTGGGCTAGGCATGGTTCCAGGCAATTCTGACAACTCATTCCACTCTGAAGGGGATTTGTGTCCTCTGCAGTTAGTGAGCTAAAGTGTAGGAACAAAATTGTGTATGTAACCTGTAGAAGAATAATTCTACCTACTACATTATACTTATTAGAGCATTAATTATCATATAAACATGCTGAAGAATCAGACTTCTGTGTTAAAAAGACAAGACAGCAGCCAAGAGAAAATTGGTTCAGCCATTTCTGAGGAGCAGAGAATTGTATTTCATGTCATTAGAGATTCACGTGTTGTGTGTTCTGATTAGTGTTCTGGTAGATGTCAAGTAAAGATCTGTTACTAAAGCACCCTGATTCTGCATTTAATACAGCTTTCCTGCTCCTTTAGACACCTATAAATACAGCTGGCTGGGGCAGTGGGGAGTTATGACTGTCCCTGTTGTGGTTACTGCTTTTTCACAGACATTTCCTAAAGGACATCTTAATTGTCATTGTTTGTTCAGCTGCCATCTGATGCACCTGCCCTGTCCCTCTGGCAGCATGTTTGGCCATGGAGGGCTTTAGTCCCTGCTCATTTTTTACCTATAGCTGAATAAATGAGTGTCATGGATTACCTCATTATTTTTTCTCCAGGGCACAGGGAGTGAATTTCCTGAAAATGGTAAATCGCCTGAGGCTGATTAATGTTTGGGGAGGGTGGGGGAGTGGGGAGCAGAGGAGAAGGGTGGGTTGTGGCTTGATTCCTGTTTGAGTTGAAACAGACTTCAGGATAAAAAAGCCAAAACAAATAAAGAAGCAGTCTTGCTTTAAGAAATATCTAGTGGTGGGGATGATTCCACAATCATTGCACAGTTATTACTGTCTCTGTTAAAATTTTAAACTTACAATATTTTCCATCTCATTCAGTGTTTAACTTCGCTGCCTTCTTACATTTTCTGGCTGCTAGATCTCTGCTCCTTATTGATCTTTATGAAATACATTAAAACTCTGCATCCCTGCATTTGGAATTTGCTAGTTGTACCTTCACCTTCAAAGAGATTGAAGCAGAAACAGGAATTGTTGTGTGCTTAGCCTGGAAAAAGGTGTGTGTGGAAAGAGGCTGCTGTTCCTGTGGGCAGTAATCCCTTCCTACATCAAAACCATAATGCTGAATAACAAACATAGCCCAGTGTGCCAAGGAAAGTCTCAGGGTGGGTAAGGATGAGTGTAGCCTGCAAGGCACAAGAAATAATCCTCACACCAGAGTCAGTGTTTGCAAAGCCTTCAGCTGTGCCTTGTTTAGGATCCTGCATTTAAGGGAAGATGTGAACTCCGGTGAGGTGAAACAAATTAAATTAATGAAAATGATCAGAGGCCTAGAAAGTTGATTTCAGTCGAGAATTGGAGAAAATGGTGTTAATATGTCATGCAGTAAAGGTGGAAAAGGTTTCAAGAGTGAAAACAGAGTTCAAAGGTATGAAAGTCTGCTGTGTAACAGACTGTTCTCAAGAGCTATGGAAGAAAAAAAGCCGTGGGTTTCATCTGTGGGATGGACATAACCGGGACACTGATGGTAAAAATAAACACTGCAATAGTGGGATGAAGCTGTGGGATCTTTAGGAACAGATCAAAGAAACCTCTGCTTAGAGGCACAGTTAAGTCTGTCCTGGGACATGTGAAGTTGTATGAGGGTCTTAAAGACACTTTGCATCCTAATTTAGAACTTTGATTTTGTTATTTAGCATAAATGGTGTTAAGTTATGCACTCAGATTGGCTAAGTTTTTTTATTTAAATGGCTGTAGTAGGCAATGAATGAAGCTTCTTCCTGCTGGGAAATTGTCCTATTTTCTACTCTAGATCTTGTCTCTGCCTCAGTGTTCTTTACCCAGGTTTGCATGTGGAAAGCAGAGCGTGAAGGATCTCAATGTCCTTTTTTTGCCACTGTTAACTAACTGAATCTCCAGGGATCACTTTGCCTGTTTACCTGCATTTGGATGCTGTAAGTGGGTGTGTATGACTTGGAGTGAGTCCCCTGTATCACCTTCTGTGAGTGAGTTAGGGATTGGCCCTTCCAGCATTTTGCTGCTAATGCTGATGGTTCGTTATTCCCCTGCCTGAGGGGCTGGCCAAGAAGACAGAAAACTCCTGACCAGATCAGCAGGAGCAAATCTGGCTCAGTGTAAGTTATTAAATGACTAAAACTTGTTGGCCCATTTTTTGTCAGCCTGGTCCCCATGGCTGGCATTTCCATCTTCAAATGAAGGTTACTTGAGGAGCAAGCAATTGCAGTGGCAGGAGTAAATTTGCACCTTTCTGTCTTTGGTTTCAGAACTGTTGGGGAAAATAAGGCAATTTATAGCATGGAAGTTATTTCATGCACTGGCAGTGAATGAAATATTCTTTTAAATTTAGATCCTGTGGAATGTTCTTTACACAGTGAGTGTTTTTTACTCATGGTTTGTAGCAATTTTGATTTAGTTTTTCATCTGTTCTCTCTGCTGCTTTTTCTCAAATGCTTTTACTGGCTGTGCAGAGAACTGAGCCACACAACAGCCCCAGCAACCACACAGTTGCTGTACAAGGATTGTAGTAGTTTTGAAATGTTGCCAGCACATGAAATTCTTTTCTTTTCACTGGCTGTGGAGAAAGTAAATACAAACCCAGTGATTGGAAGAGAGATGGATGCTTTATTTTTAATGACACCATTGATACAAAGATGTTCCATTTTAATTCAGATGTTTCTTTTCTTTTATTCTCCTTGTTAAACCATACTCTGTGTTCTATTTTAAGCTTCTTTTTCTCTACAAAACCAAGCCAACAATATGACCACAGGCACTCAATTCATCAGTAGAAGGTGAAATGTCTGAGTGTGTAATCACTGCTTTTCTCTCGTATAAAAATATGAGAGAAAGTATCTTTATTCTCTTTTATAAAAATATTTCAGATGCATTGAGTTTCTGACACAGGATAAGCCTCTATTTCATACTAGAATTTTTTTAACACACAACCCTAAGTTGTAGATTTCACCTACTCAGAGCAATAATATTTCTGCATGTCGTTTTTAATCAGAAGTGTCTTTCGTAGTATCTTTCTTGTGATTGCTGCAGCTTGGAGTCGACTGTGAAAGAGTAATTTGTCTTTTTGGGGAACTAGGAAATTTGAATATCAGTATTTCTGAGGAAATATCTAATGGCAAATGTGTTGTGAGGAGTGGGAAAGGGAAGATGTTTGTTTCTGTAATTGCTGCCTTTGTGGATTGCTACCTGAAAAAGATTACAAGCTAAATGAGTTCTACCCAGTGATTTGAGAGCGTATTAATCAATAGCAGCTGACAGTGTTTGTTATCAGATTGCTCAAGCATTTCCTGTCCTTTGTGTGACTGAGGCAAGAGATGATATTCTGCTGGTGTCTCTTTGCAGGACCTGTTGTTCAGTGTGTGCGCTCTCAATATCATCTCCACCATTGTCTGTGCTTTGGCAACAGCAATGTGTTGCATGCAGATGGTTTCCTCTGATCTTCTGCAAATGGTGAGTACGTTTCAGTGACAACACAGGGCTTCTCCAGCATAACAGTGTCCTTCTCTGTGGATATTCATTTGCACCTACTCGTTGCTTATAAACTTAAGCCTGTTTGCGTGTCTCTGTGTGGTGTTAGAACGTGTGTGTACATGGGTGTATTTTTTTATCTGCATACATCTATGTAAATACAGTGTATAGATGTATGCAGCATGAGGAGCTGCTGTGTTTTAATGTTTATGTATTATGGTGGAGTGTTATGATCAGGATTTTGCAATTGGGAGGTGTTATTTTTGTTAACAAGGTTATTAATGAGGTTATTAACGAGGTTCAGTTACAGATGCACCTTACATTTGCTGTCATCACTTGAATATTATCTCCAGTTTCCACACTCCCCAGAGCAATTGCTTGGCTTTAAGAGCCCAGTTTTCACTACTAGATTGGTATGAGAACTACAGAGCATGAGAAGGATAAGCTCTAAACTGGAACTTTTCACAGCCCTGTGCCAATAACTGTTTTCATAAGGAAAACACATGTGTTCAGCCTCAGAGTAGCATTTGTGTTCAAAACAAGAGGGAAAAGGATCATTAGTCTTCTGCATAGTCAGCTGCATCACAGGATGCTGTCTTGTTTTGGTTGGACAAAGGGAGCTTTCCAATTCCAAATGAGTGTTGGGATTCACAAGGTTTCAATGATTAAAAAAAAATAAAATTTAAAAACCTTTGTATTTTTCAGGCCAGCTACACTACTTGTAACCTTGCTGTATTGCTGATTAATCTAGGAAATGTCCTGTTTAATAAGCGAGGGCAAACACATAAATCCAGTACTAGCCATTTGTACATCTTGGATTGGAAAAGTTTGCATGGGTGGAAGACTGGCCCAGCAAGTTAGCTGCAGACCATTGAAACAACACAAAAATGTCTAGCCTGCCATGCAGGCACGGTTGTTTTAAAAATAAGTAAATAATTAGAAATACACTGGGTGCCATGGATATTGATTTAAGTGCATGAATTATAGAGACAAGGCTGTCCTTTCTAGACAAGTGTTCCAGTCACTGGGTTTCAAACCCAGTTAAAGAATATCTTCAGTCTGGGATCTGGTGTTTGCTTCACATAGTAATGGGTGATTAGTTAGGCTCATATGTTTAGGTAATTACTACAAATAGTACATAAATGCATTTTTGCTATAGGGCTCTGTGTATGCATATTGTGCAGGCTTGTAGAGGCTTGTAAGAAGAGATTATTTAATAACACTAGTATGGATGCAAAGCAATTAACAGAAATAATAATTTCAGCTGATGACACTTATATTTTAAATGTTAAAGGATATCATATTTTGGGTATTCTTTCTTTTCACACACTCTCCCCTGTCCATATTTGCTACAAGAATGTCCATTGACTAAAGAACTTTTTCACCCTGCAGTGATGATGGGGAGATGAAGAGTTTATCACACCTCGAAAAATCTGTCTGTGTAGTGGAAAAATGGTAGCAGTGGTCCTGAAGTGTATATACCAAGAGTCTTGATCTACACTTACTGGTATTTAGCACTGTCAGAGGAATGAAAACTAATAGATAACAATGAACCAAGAACAACATTAAAGTGCTTCTGATGGGCATATGCAAGAAGCAGTAACCTCAACAGGAAGTCAAATTCCTTAAAAACACGTAATTTTTCTCTCTGCTACCTCATTCTTGATGTCTTTAAGATTCTTTCTTTCCCACCTGGCAATGCTGCTATTATGTTAATTTCTTTTTGCTTCCTATGCTTTGTGTTTCCAGCTTTCTGTCTTCCTGCTTAGTTGTCCATTCTCCCACCCTTTCAGCTCCATCGACAAGAAATTTCTTCCCTCTCCCTGGAAGAAGGGAAATATATATATATTTCTGCTCAGTCCCAGTCTTCTCTTGTTTATCAGTTTTTCCCTTTCTTTTTTCAGGTTGCTGAGCCAGATTCCTGCCAGGCCTAAGTGAGCGTAACTTCCCTGGGGCTACGCTGACTTAGACCAGCTGAACTCTCCCCTGAGGATTTCTTTTTCTTTCACTGCTTTCAGCCTATTGTCCCATGATCTGCAGTTCCCCTTTGCTCTACTACACCCAGAAATCTGATTAACTTCCTTTTCTCTTGCTTGTTAATGCAGATTTGTGCTTTTCCCTTTTACTTTCCACTGATGCGTGCATCTTCTCTTAGCTGGGTTGTACCACGTTGGGAGTTTGACAGCAGCAGCAAGAGATACCACTCCTCATGGCTGAGAAGGTTTTCATTATTGTGCTGATAGTTTCACTCTGTTCTACAGCATTCAAGAGCTCTGTAGGCTCTCCTGTAGCAAGGGGAGGCTAAAGGGAACACCCTCCTTGGATGTCATTAGGTTATCCTTAGAGCAATCAGTTCTGTGATTCCTGTGCTGTGCAAGTGTTCTTTTCTCAGAAATTTATCCCTTGGAATGGTAATTTTTGCAAAGTCAAAGAATTCCAGTTTATTGCTTAGCAACATGAAGCAGGTGTAACGGTCTCAAGAAAATCTGAAGCAATGATTCTGTGATTTTGTGCTTTGTTGATGAATTTTGCATACAGCAAGTGTCTTGATTCATACAGGCAAACCAATGTATTTTACTGGAAACTACTGTCTTCTGACATCACAACCTTTAGGAAAAAATCCTAAAAACACAAACACAAGCTGTCCAGTAGTAAGCACAGTTTAAATTTTCCAGTGAATTTGAAGAGGGTTTTTTTGGTTTAAAAACTGTCTACCCAACAAATATTTTATTTCAAGTGCTAAGGAAAAAAAAACAAAACAGCAAAATACTTTGAAGTGGTTTTATTGCTTTACATTTTTTTTTTCTAGATTGTTCCTTATTTGGGTTGACCCAAATTTTTCATTTCAGTTTAACCTTTCTCACTGTGTTAAGTATATCCATTTGCTCAGGCAAAGAAACCCTACCAATTGTACTAAAGCTGCAAGAGAAAGTGTTACCATAGCTAAAGACTGAAAAGGCATTTGTTGTGTTTCAGTAGAGAGTTTAAGGCTGCACTCCATCACAGGGCTTCTCAGAATTGTCCTTTCTGTGTATACACCCCTCCAGGAGATAAATGTGAATCAAATCAGATCATATCAAGGCTCTGTAATGTGAAGAAACCTCTCTTAATAACCAAACTGTCACTTCCATGATATTTCATTTGTTGCCTGAGGCAGTTTCAGTTTGCATCTTGTCTGAGGAATGGCTACTGCATAAATGCACCCTGTTTTCTTCTAAAGGTAGCTGCCTGGATTAAAGTAAGAAATACAAGATATTACACCCACTGTGGCTGAGCTAAAGCCTGAATTACACCTATTCCAGTCCTCCTTCCACTCCAGATATGTTTATACAGTTCTTATCTTAGAAGTGCTGGCACTGATATCATTGAGTGTGTTCTGATTTTATCACCATCACTGTTAGTAACTGTTCATGTTGTGTGATACCTAAAACCATCTGTTATTTGTAAAGAAAGTAAGGTAATGATGACACATGCAAGCTGTAATGTTTAATTACTATTTTCATCAGTCCTAATGATAATTCAGCATGTCATTATCTTAATAGGCTGTAGTTAATATTTCTAATCAAACACCTCACAGAAAGCATCTCTGTTTGAGGGTAATATCTTGCTGGCATTGTTTAACCCCCATATCCTGGTGAAATAGTAATTTTAAAAAAAACCCCTGCAGGATGAAGCTTACGTTATTACATATCATTTATTATTTAAACTAATTACATCAAAACCTAAATAATCCTTTTTTGGGCACAAAGTTCACTTACAGGTACTGTAAAACCAAGATGATAGTCCCTTTAGAAATATGCATTGGGAATGATGTACATCCACAGAAAGATCCTAAATGTAAACATGGTTGCATAAATACTCCCCTCACACCCACCATAAATGCAAATGTAACATTTTTCATCAAACATTTTCTTGGTAGAATAAGAATATTTAATATTTAAGACTAAAATATGGTCAGTACTGCAAAAAAGATATCACAGAGCAATGCCCATGAGGCTACAGAGCTAATGGCTTGTGATGGTTGTAGGAACAGCAACTGGAAACAACTGAGCAGAAAAATCTGAATGTGTTTTCCTTATCAAAATATCTTCTGTCTCATAATTCCCTTTTAATATCAGGGACAAATTAGAAGAGTCACTCACGGTCCTTCTCGTAGACAATTACTGTATTTCCCTTCAGCAGACAGTGATTCCAGTGTTTCAGAAAAGGAAAACAGCCTATCCAGGAGGACAGTTAATTGAAGACAGAATTATAGACCCGAGTGTATTGCACACAGCTTTTACTCAGGATAACATGCCAGTATTTAATTATATACAATTAGAAATTTTTATTTCCCATTCGCAAAAATCAGCAGATTTTTATAAATGACTGAAATGAGAATAATGAACTCTGGAGTCTCCAAAGCACTGATTTAGAAGTTATACAGTAGATCTAATAAATGTGACATGGAAGGCAGAGGTAATTACATGCAGATATAGGAAAAAACTGCAGATAAGTTTCCCTTAGAGCACCAGGCACATACTGATATATGATAAGCTGAAATTGCTGAGCAGTGACTCCCAGCACTGGCAGTTCCATGGGTCAGTGGTGCTGAGCAGCTGCAGGATGGACAGAGCAGAGGATGTCTCTGCTGATGTTCAGAGGGGATGTCCCACACTGGAATCCTGGTGCAGGGCTGTGAGTCTCAAATCTTGGGCAGAAGGATGGACCATGTGGGATCACATGAGGAACTGTTTCAATAGAGAATTATATTGACTGGTCTTACCTGCTGTTTCTTCAGTTCCCTAACTGCATCTCCACCATCAGCTTTTACCTCAGTGTACTCAGAATATTCAGAACATGATAATACCTTCTGATCACTTCAGTGACCAACTTTTCAGTGAAGAGCTGGAAATTCAGTCTGACAAAAAGAGAATGAGTTTCAGAGTTTTATGCATATCCATATAATGGTGTTTATTTCACGTGGATAAGTTAAACACTGAGAGAAGATGTGTTGTTCCTCACTGGGCAGGGACAGCTGATGTGTCTGGCTGCAGCCTGTGAGCTGGCAGAGGAGGTCACTGGTGTCCAGTCCCATTGCTGCCTGTGTGGAATTCCCAGTACTATGGCAATGGACCCTTGAGCATAACTGCATTTTCAAGAGCTTTTACCTCTTCTGGAACAGGGTACTTCTGGCATTTGTGCTTCTAATTCTCTGCCTCCTAACAACTTGCTGCTGCTGCCATGGCAAGCTTCTGTGTTGAATGCAGATCCAGGCAGTGGGTTTACAGTGTTTTACCGCTGTCTTGTTTACCCTGCTGCAACCAGACAGAGAGCATGTTTCACTCTTACCTTATAACTGCAGACAAAATAAAAACATGAAGTAGTCCTCACTATGAGGGCTGTTTAAATGAGGCTGTTCAACTCTGTCCAAGTCAGAGGTACACAAGGAGGTGTGTGGTCACTGTGTGCTCTGTGTTGCACCTCCCTTTAGCACATGCACTGCTCTGTGCAGTGCCCATCTGGTATCAGACACATTTCACACACTGAAGTAAGGCCCAGGATGAGAAAACACCTGTGTGAGTGTCACAGTTTGAATGCCAGTCTTCAAACATAAGGTCAGCTGTTTCCTGAAAGAGGAGCATGAATTCCAGATCTGTATTTCTTTGCCTGACAGATTTCTGAAACTCCCCAGCATCCAACAGCTCCAGGAGGGTAACAGAAATGGTTCAGTCTTTTGGATTTCCACAGCCATGGGTTTTGTCCTTCTTTCTAGTAAATATGTTTGAAGTATCTGTTGATAGCTGTAAATTTCTGCTAATAGCTTTTAATGCAGTTGGGTATTTAGCATTTACCAGAGATGCTGTATGGTGTTTGTCTTTGTCTGCAACCAGTTTCTATCCATTGCTTCTGCAGTGGCCACTAGTTCAATCCTAAGGCTGGCTGGGAGACCCACTGTGTGCGTTGTTCCATAGTGTGAGCTGTAGTTTTTGACATGATACTGAGTGCCTATTTATCCTGGTGACTGAACAGACCACCCCCATTTTCTACTTGGCAGTTCTTGTTGCCTGTCCCACTTGCCATCAGTATCTTGAGACTGATTATTTGATAACAGCTGTCTTCTAATACCAGAAATGTGTGTTTTCTGTGTGAAAGTATTTGTCAGTGTTTCTTCAGCTTTCTCAGCTCTTTGCATTTTATTACTGTCTTTTTTTAAGCTATGGAATTTGTATTAAGCCTTTGCTGAAACCCTGCCAGATTTCACTACTTGAAGCTAACTCCTGAAGATTTTTAAAATACATTTTCCTGTAGAGAGAATGAGCTTTTCCTGGCTAGCAGAAATCAGTAGATAACGTAGTATGGAATAAAATATGACTTAATTCCCACTTACCAGCTTTCAATTGTTTTCTCAAGGATGTCTGTTCTTTGTGGTAATCCCTTATATTTGCTATTGTTTCATTTCCTGCTAGTTTCCCTCTTACAGCCTTTTTCACTTTAATTTCTGTGCCTTCCAGCAGGATGATATCACACAGGTAAACTGTTGTTTATGAACACCCCCCAAACTTGTGTATTTCCATGTCCATTCTGCTGCTCGTTGTCAAGTGTTGGCCACAGTTTGTTGCCATGGTTTGTGCTGCCAGATCTGGAAAGGGATGCAGATAATTCTGCTGTTCAACTGAACTGCATCCAAACATTTGGTCTTTTCCTCCTGGAACCACAGTCCCTTCTGCCCTGTGTCAAACCTCTCCCTCCTGTCCTGTCCCATGAGGTGTGTGCTGGTGGTTCAGCTGCTGTGTGTGCCCTGTGTTTAACTGCCCTGTGCTGGCAGTGTGAGAGCATCACTCCCAATGTGAGGCTGAGTGGATCCAGCTCCAGGGAGCCCAGCACTGAGGGAATGCAGCTACAAACCAAAGCCTGGGCTCCATGGCAGTATGGAAACAGTCTGGGAGAAGGTGAAGGAAGTTGTAAATTAAAGTTGTTTTGTTTCCAAACTGTAAAAAATGACCCAAATTATCAACTCTTTTAGGAAAATGAGGGCAGTCCTGAGTTTGGTGGAGTCAAATAGTGTACAAAATGTGACCCAGAGTATTCAGATATTTGTTTTCATTATGACAAATGTTTACAGGTTTCAGATAATTATGTTGAAGTTTGTCTTGCTTCATTTTTTCATAAAGGATTTTTCCATGTATTTGAGATGGTAGCAGACCAATGATTACTTAGGGCAGAAGTTTGGAGTTTAATGGTTGATATTAATGTAGTGTTACACTTTAGGAAATGGCTGTTGAAAGATCAGGTGCATTTGGACCAAATGACTGCAAGAAAGTTGGGGTTTTTTCTGTAATCCACATAGAGAAATGTCTGATAGTACCTGGGATAAAAGCATCCCACCTCATGTCGAGGATGAAAGAGCATCAGACATTTCACATAACTAAGAGTAAATCAAACTGCAGCCATGTCTTTGATTCTGTGCTGTGCACATAGAACACAATGGCTGAAAGTCCTTGGTTGGCTGCATGTAAGGAAATAACACATTCTGCAGAGGTTCTTTATTAATAGTTATGTGTGGAAATATCTCTGGAGCAGCTAATACTTCATTTTCACAAGCAGTTGATATTGGTCCTCCTGACCCTCTGCTGTGCTGTGTTATTACAGGTCTGACCTTTGAAACAACATACATAGGGTGAGTTTAATAGAACTCAGATGTAACTCAAGCTTTAAAACACAAAGGACCAGTATCATTTCTGTGGTAATATAAATTCAGCAGAACTACACCAGGTTAAATTTCCAAAAGTGATAAATACAGAACTATGATATTAAAAATGAAAGTAATTTACTTTCTGTTTCCTGGGTCTCCTAAGCTCTTAAGCATAAACATTTTCCCTTTTATTTTACTGCTTCCCAAGTCTTTATCATGGATTTAAACAAACAGTGATGTAATGAGCCAACAGTAACAAAAACATATGTTGTCTTGTTCCAGTCTAAAAAAGAAATGTGCCTTCAGCAAAGTTTCTTAGCTGACTTGTTTTAGAAGGCAGGAGCTAAAGATCAAGTCATCTACTGATCCAAGAAAAGTGATATGACAGCAGAAGTTTGCCTGGAGAAGAAAAAATTCTGTGGTTTTGGATTGTCTTTTAGTCCCCTTTGATCCATGGGGACCAAACAGAGCCAGGTGTGGGTTGTGGGATCATATTTGATCTTGAATTAGTTCAGGCCTTTCCCAGAACGCTTGTGAGTGTTCCTGTTGTCAGTGGGATTGGAATGGCTTCTTTAAATCCCTGCTCTGCTGGAAGCTGATGAGGCTCCTGTCACAAATGTTGATGTGGTTCTCAGTACTATTACTTTTTATTGTGCAGTGTAGTTATTTTCTTTTGGGTTTTGAGATGTGTATATGGAATAAATGTTTTTCTTGCTTTCATACCAGTACTTATAACCTTTACACCACATTTAAGTGTGCAGTGTCTCTATCACCAAACCACAAAGAGCTGTTAAGGATATTTCATTTTACAATAATAATAAAGAATAGTTATAAATCACCCCTTCACTGGAAGTGAAAAAATGGGTGGGATATTTCCAGTTGTTTTATTCAAAACATAATGTCCATTTAGTAGTCTGTTTCTAGTTAGTTTTACTTGGGGTTGTTTTGGGGGTTGGCACTGGATTTTTTTTTTCTCTGTAAGTGCAAGGCAGTTCAGATTGGAAACAAAACCATGCAGTTATTTTAGTAGTTATATCTATTTTTCATCAGTTATTAAAATAGAACTGATTATGTGGGGCTACAATAAAACAATATAAATGTAGAAATATTTCTTGAAAAGCCATTAAATTGTAAATGTCTGTGTCCTGCATCCTGAGGGTGACTGAGTGGCCCCACGGCCTCTCTGTCTCTAGTAAAACCTTGTGCTGTATTTTGGCAATCTGACTCACCCTCCTCACTGATCACAAGTATTCTTATGCTCCCAGAAGTGCCTTTTTCATTTCAGCTTGGGTATTCATGAGTTTGGTATTGGTCAGGGTCACAAATGTTGGCCTTTTATTAAAATTGTTGGTATTGGTGACGATGTTTCTACCATCTGAAGGAACTTTACCTTTTCATTTTCAGTTTCTGCCACAGAGGCCACACTCTGCCAATCCTGACTGCATGACTCCACATGGAACTGTCCTGCACCAGACCTTGGATTTTGATGAGTTCATCCCACCAATCCCCCCCCCTCCCTACTACCCCCCGGAGTACACCTGCACCCCCGTGGGCGAGGCACAGAG
>VXBB01009322.1:162378-256908 GCA_013399915.1 Illadopsis cleaveri
CAAAGATTTCCTAGTGACTTTTTCCCCCATTGGGGGAAACCAGAATTGAAACCACAAACCTAAAGAAATGATACAAATTTTCACTAATATACTCAAGAAGATTATTAAGATAATTAATAAGACAAGTGTCTGAGAAAAAAAGAACACTGAAATGTGAAACCTCCAACAAAAATGCAGTTAAATCTCTCCAAGATGTGCCTAACTCTGCAGCTTCTGTGACTGACAAAGCAGCTTCTGACACGTCTTCTGGTCCTTGCCTTGTCCTGTACCCTCCACCCAACACAACAAACAGGCCAAACATTGCATTACTTTTAATTTGTTTGGCTATTATAAAATGAATCTATATAAACTGCTTGTGAGTGAAGTTCCTTGCTGAACACCAAATTGGAGTTTTCAAGGCCATCTCCTTCTATAATATTTTTTATCCCAGTTCCATCCTTTTTCCTTGGCAGGAACTGAGATGAACCTGCAAGCCTTGGAGAAGTCAATATTTTTCAGTGATAAAAAACTTGGACAAAAGTTATATGAGTCATGCATGGTCTGGGGGGAAGGAGAAGGGTCCTTGAGAATTCATGTGTGGTAGTAAGTGGGGATTAGTAAAGTGTCTATTTTTGGTAAAGCACAAAATGATTTTGAGCACTCTTGTAACTGGTACCACTCTTGGTGTGAGCATCAGCATGCAGCAGCACAATAGCACCAGCATGTAACAAAAATATAATTTAACAAGATGTGACTTGAAGCAAAGTCATGCTCTTGCAAGAGCTTGGCTTTAATAAGTAGATGTATTCACTGTTAATTTTTGGCATCTGGGGTCAGTGTCAGCACCTTGCCTGTTCACCTCTGGCCACCTGAGCTCCAGAGGTTTATTCTGATCTCCAGGGAAGATGAGTGGTAACTTCATTTCTAATAGGGATAATTATATAGTTTCTTACCAGGAGTGAGTTTATCTGAACTTGGTAGTTGCTGTTCAGAGAACTTGTGACAGGCTCAGTGTCCCAGCACTGGAGCTCACTGGCAGGGACAGCCAGAGCCTGCAGTGATACTGTGGCCACAGACTTTTCTTGACAACAAAAGCCTTTGTGTGTTTTTTGCAATTACTGTCCCAGCTGAGCTGTAAATGGAAAAGGAAACCAAAGTCTAAAACAGTTTTGGGTCTACATGAAGAATAAAATGGAGACCTGAGTTCTTACATGCTGCAAATGCTGCCATAGAGCACAGTACAGTGGGAACTGAAATAATGAGATTTATAAATCCCTCAAAGGCAGGCTTGGCAATGGAAATCATGGCAGGGATTTAGCTACAAAAGTGCTTCTGGGAACCATTATGTAATAATGTCATAATTGTAAAACCTTTTACTGTGCGTCAAGAAATAGGTTTTATTTGTTTTTAAATGGATTGAGGTCCTTAGAATTTTATTAAATTGTACCAAATTAGACTCAATATTTCATGCATTTATGGGCAACAAATGTCAGTGCTGATTTAAGTGGTTGCATCCCAGTAAAAATTGCTGTTGTCATCTTTACTGATTAGGAATTCCCATTTCATGACTGTAACAAAAAGTGGTTTTCACACTGTTTTCCGTGCAAAGTATTGGCTGGGATATAGAAAAGAAGAGAACAAACAGATCAGGGTTCTGGGTGAGCTAAATCAATGGCAGTGTTTTATAAGGTTTTCTAACCTATAGGCTGTGCAGACTTATTTAAAGCACAAGGTTTTTTTCCTATTTTTTTCTACTGATGGCCTAGTGACTGTCTGAGGATGTGGAATTCAATAAAGTTTTGTTACCCTTGGCTGTGCAGGAACCTGCACAAAACCACATCCTGTCCCTGTGTCAACCAAAACTCTGACCTGGCTTCAGAATTTTCAGCGTTACCTGCTACAATTAAAATTTTGGTTCTCCTTCCCCCAAGCAAGAAGGTTAATCAATTCCAAATGCATGTAAAATACATTCAGCAATTATTCAGAAACAATGTAAAGTGTCAATTTCAGCACAAATTTTCAGCAGATATTTTCCAGTCAGTGATTAAGAAATTAACTCAGTGATTATGAAAGCACCTAGATTAAGAATTTATGAAAGCCTCTAGAATCCCTAGACTTTTAAAAATAAACAAACACCCTTAAAACATTATACTGTTTCTTCCAAAAGGTAGTCAGTCTGAATTTTCTGCAACAACAACAAAGAGCATTTGTGAACATTTCTTACTTTTCTAGTTAGTTCCCAGAACTTCCACAGCTAGATCCCAGGAACAGTGTGTGACCTCGAGTGACACTACATTTTACTTTTTACCACAGATGCAATACTCTGCTACAGTCAAGGAAGATCCATTAAGAAATGTCCGAGGGAATTGTTTAAAAATATGAGTGATTTCACTTTTGCTTCCCAGTCCTCTATCCATCTCTTGCTGAGTTGAAGTATTTCTGGTACTCTTCTTTGTTTGGAGTTGTATTTGCTAACCCTTAAAATAATTTTTAAAACTAAATTTGTATCAAAAGAAGTTTCGTGGCCACTTGATCATAGTGGTAGGTAGGTAGGTGGGTAGATAGATAGATAGACAGACAGACAGACAGAAAAAAAGTGAGCACAGTAAGTTATGGACAAATATGTGTGCTTTAATCTACACTGGCATGTGAAATGGAAGCTCTTTCCCTAACAGAGTCAGACTGATTGTGTCACACCCAATTTTTTAGAAGGCCAGACACAGATTAAGCGCTTGACAAAAAGGTTTGCACAGAGGTGACTGATGCTGATTTCTACACTGTCACCAAGCAGAATAAGCTCTGCTAGTTAATTGTGGCCCTACAGACAGAAGTAGATGAGATGCCTTTTGCTCAAGATGGTATCAATCTCATTCCTTTCAACCTTTTTTGTACTTTTTATCACTTGTTGTTACCAGCTATTTGTTGGAATCATTTTTTTTGATAATCACATTCCCAAAGAACTGCTAAAAATCTGTCGATATTGGCAACAAGGTCCAATCCAAGTCTGTTCAAATCAGTCGAAAGAAAATTTCCTAAATTTCAGGTATTTATGGATCCAGTCTTTCCAGCAGGAATGATTCTGTATTTTGTTCACATGATCCTCAAAAGGGAAGGGAAGTTACCCCCTTAGATCCACTCCTTCAGAAAAAGGTGAGTGGTAATATTATCTCCATTCAGCAATTTCCACAGGCTGGAGAGCACCTGGGTGGCAACGGTGTTACAGTGCTTCAAAACAAAATAAACATAAAACGTGTTATGGGGCTTCAAAACACATCCTCACAAATAACTAAAGGAAAATACTGCTTTTAGCTTGGTTTTTGTGGTTTCTGGGTTTCTCTCTCCTATTTTAGGGTGATATGATATAAACAAAAAAACAGGTGCAATATGAGAAACACAGACTGTAGAAAGAGAGATTGCTTTTACTAAACCCATTGGTGTTAAGCATTGCAGACATTAAGTTTAGTAGTGTGAGCCTGCAGCCCAAGTGCCTGTGAATTCAAGATGAATTTACCTTGTAAATTCTGGAAAAATGAAAAATAGCATTAAGCATGTGCCTTTGCCCTGCATTTGCTCCTGACCCAAAGGTGTAAAATACTTTAAATAGCTTTCAATCTGAATAGCAGCTCGTATGAAAGTGACTCAGCATTGTCAGGTGTGTCCTTCAGACCCTGAGCACTGCACTTGGTGTGGTAAGTTGCAGGTTAATGAGCTCTTTCATTCCAAATGTTCATTTAGGTCCCTGCTGCTGCTCAGCAAGTGTCTGAATCGAGTCTGGGGGAGAGGAATGCGACCCCGGCCCTGGACTTCAGCACACAAGGTGATCGTGGCTTTGCTTTTGTCTTCTTAACATGGAGTGGGAGTTCTGGGCAAGTTTCTCTTTTGAGAAGTTTCTCTTCTCTTCTGCCCTTGCTGATGGAGAAAGATGGATTTGCTTTCAGGTTATTGATTGCAAGAAGGACCTTTTCACAGTCAGAGGCTGGGGCTGGAAATGCAGAGGAGTTTTGCTAGGCAAAGCAGGCTCTAGTTAAGCCCTTTGAGGAGGATCTGGTGACTGTCATTTCTCTTTGAAGAGTCCTGCACATTCCTTGCAGCTTATGTCTCATTGTCAGCAACCATGGGTGGCATCCTGGCCCCTGTTCCCATGGCTTCCAGGAGCCTGGACAGGAAGCTTGCTGCCTGAAGCACAGATGTTGGGGGGGGCCAGTAGATGAGTAGCAGTCCAGAGTCTGTTCATTTAAAGTTGAAAAGTCAGTATCAAGAACAGCACAAAATACCTTTGCTGAAGGACACTAGAAAGAAGTAAATTACTTCAGTGTTTTTTGCTTTGGCATTCTTATTCTGAGAGCTTTTGAGTTCTTATTGATACAAGAACTTGCAGATCACTAAATTTAAATGACTCTACAGAACATGGGGAGGGAGAAAATTGGGAGAGTGGGCAAGAAGTTTTTATTTTTCTCTGAATCTCTTCTTTTGCAGTTTCTGTTGAGAGCACCTCTTTGATGGTCTCTGAGGCTGTTGATATCCCAGACCGTAGCTACTCCTCTGAAGATCTTTGTTCGCTGGAAGTTCAAGGATCTCTCCACTCTGCAGATCTTTCTCCCTACTGCATAACCCCCAAGGGGGCTGCAGAGCAGAGCTGCAGTGCCCTGGAGTGCCACACTCACTGCAGGGTTCACAGAACTCGCTCAGAGGGCTTTCCTGATGAGGGTGACAATTCCCACAGCCAAGCCTCTGCAGACAGGTCTCAAGGACAGGAAAAGAGCTGTGCCCACAGCAGGTCCTTGGACTGTTCCTCAGGGAATTACAGCCCCTCAGAAAGAGAACTGCAGAGCTCTGCTCAAGAGAGCAGTGCCACGCCACCTTTGAAGCAAAAGAAAATCTGCTGTGTGGACTTTAGCCAGCCTCCTGCCCCTTTCCAGACCTCTCCCTGTTTTGGGCCTGCAAATGCTTCCCCATGTGCAGGTGGCCACGAGGCTGTGAAACCCCCAGCCTCGAGCATCGTCCGCTCCAGCAGCGCCCCTGTGTCCTGTTCCTCTGCCACTGAAGGTAGGTGTGTGTGGGACCTCAGGGCACAGAACATGCAGCAGATCACCAGTGTTGATTGGTGCAGCAATTGGTGCTGCTGGGAATTACATGCAGCGTTCCAAAGAGGGTTATCTTAGGTGTGAAGGCTTTAACTCTGTGTGTATTTTCTAAATTTGAAAGTTTTTAAGAATGGAAATGGAAAAATTGACAGAGCGAGATTAATTTTGGCTTTTCTAAATTTCACCATTCTTTCTGCACTGCTCTGAAAACCATGTGTTGAGGAGCTGTTTCCACCTCTATTACTGTTCTGCTGAGAGGCTAAACTAAGAAGTGCAATGGCAGCTGGGGTTTATTTAGGAAACTATTACTGGAGCTGTCACGCTTGTTGTACAGCAGGATGTGTTTCCTCAAGGTGACACTGACATTGGCAGTAATGGGGCATGTCAGAGGCAGCCACTGTGGCTAGTGGCAGCTTGGGGTGTATGCTGAAAAGTTTTGAAGGACAAAGAAATGAACATGAGGCACATGGCAAGATGATAAAGGAAAAGGAAAGCTTTTGGCTGTCGTGGATAAGCGTCTTCTGCTGTAAGTCTCCTTTTAGAAAAGTAGGCAAGAGAAGAGGAGATGTTAGCTGAACAGTGTATCTTCATAGAAGTCTGCTTGTTAGTGAAAAAGAAAGGTTTGATTTAGTAGAGAATAATAGCAGGAATATAGAACTGTCTAAATCATTTGGGATCTGTTTGGGGAGATTCAGAAGGGTAACCCGGAGAAGTGGCTTGAAAGTAAAGATTAAAAGTTTTTTAAGATGTCCTGGGTTGTGCTGCTACAAGATCTGTTCACCAGGCTTTCTAAGGGATCTAGGGGGAATCATGTGACTAGCTCCGAGCAAACTGAGACAAAATATTGAAATAACTGGTTTCATTTAGGATGATGTTTTGGTTCTGTTACACTTCTTGCATCTTTATAAATTCCAGAGACTTCATGCATAGCTCAATAATTGAATGTCTTTTACCTTTAGTAGTGTAACCTCTGCCTTTGGCCAGGAAAAGTGACTCTTTAATCTAGAAGTCTGCCCTTATTTTATGACATTTACTCTGCTAGGACATACGTGCTATGAGGCTGCCATGCAGACAGTAAGTAGGAGTTTCTGAATCCTTCCTGCTGTGTGAAAGTCAAGAAGAACAACCCTTTCTCTCCTGGATGAGGCTCTGCAGAGCTGTGCTCCCTGTGCTGGTTGAGCAGCGTTTGCCGTGGGCAGCCGTAGCCGTGTGCTCCAGCTGGCCCTGGACACCTGGTGGAACAGATGCTCTGCCTTCTTTTTTAACCTGTCCTAAATACATTCATCATCTCTTCTGCAAAAGTGGCATGGAGGGACACGAGTTGGACATTGCTGAGATGTAACTGGGCTCAGCAAAGACTGGAGTAAAGAGGCAGAGAAAGTTCCAGGGATACTGACACACAGGGGAGGGGGAGCTGTGACTCGGAGGGGCTGGGTGCTACTTTGCCATTTTTTGCTGCCTACAGGAGACACTTCCTAATGAAATCCTTAAGGGAAGCATTGAAATTGAGTCTCCAGTTAAGCAGAGATGTAGTTCTGCATGCATATGTTTGGCAAACTAGTTTGCAGAATTTTACTCTATGAAGGTTGACATTGCATCCCCTTCCTCTACTTTTTATTGAACCTCATTTGGAAATCATAGTAGGTTAGAAGGAGCCATTCTGGCTGTTCGTAGCAGCCCTGAAGCATATTTTTCCTAAGCTGTGACAAGCAGCTGAAGCTCTTTACAGTCTTTGTAAGTTTAAAAAGGCATTTGATCTGGATTTTTCATGACTGACTGTTGATATTCACTGCAGAATTTTCGAATATACCCATGGAATTGAATAATAGGCAAAGATAAAGGGAACCAAGTGAGCTCCCTCAGCCAACGCACAAGAAAAAGTGCTTTGGGTATTTTTCAGTAACTTACACCTACTTTTAAAAATTGTCCTGGAGTAAAAGAATGGTCAAGTGGACTTGACTTTATGAAAGACAGCTGTAACTACGTGGTAATACTAATAACTGTGGATTTTGTGAGTGATTGGATTGTAGCTGGGGCTTAGGTTTTTCTTAAGACACTGCCTTTCTACTGTAAGAAAAAAATACTAATTTATCTTCTGCCTCACCTCCCTGTACAAGCCAATGTGAAGAGGTTTAGAAGCACAGCCTTGACATTTACTGTGTAGATTTTTGTGAAATTGGTTTTGAATCTTACTGTGATTGCACTGCCCATAGTTTGGAACATAAATTATTTGACATGGGGATGGTGCATATGTGCAACAGGACAGTGACACAACAGCAGTGAGATCTAATGAATGAACAGTCTTTTAGGCTAAGAAAACACAATTCACTTGCTTCAAGCACATCTTGACCTGATGGGGTCCATGTGGTTTAGTCAAGTAATTCTCCCATTAGACCTTTTATGCTGAAAGTGAACTTGCTTTGAAAAACCTGTCACTCCTACTGGAGAAATCATAAATGAAGGTTTATAGGTGCCTTTATACTCACTGTGTACTTCCTGAACAGCATAAAGATGGTGGGTTCACTTACTGCTGTCATAGTTCCCTCTTAAAAAAAAATTACTTAATAGTTTGCACATTTTTTTCTGCCTTTTCCCTGTTTATCATGGCAAAGGTGGGCTAAATCAACTCCTAGCACAGATGTTTATTACAATAAACTTCATTTATAATCAGCCATGATAGACCATGTGGCTGTATCAGTTAAGTGCCTGAGTCATTACTGTAGTGTTTGTGTTTCAGATAATTCAGGGTCATGTCCAGTGATGTAGTTTTCACTTGCTGCAAGTACAGCAGTTAAGCAGTTTAGTAATGGATGGGAAGACAGAACCTCTGAAGTGTCTCCTCTTAATAACCATGCCATGATTCATGTGCTGCAGTACTTAAGCATAATAGAACAAATTAAAGACAGAATAGAAGCTGTCTCTCTTAATTTCCTACAGATTTTCTATGTTTGTAGCATCTTACATTTGTTTCCTTCATTCAATTATTCAGTCTACCAGAGAGGATTATGTCAGCTTTTCACTATAAACTGTCCCTGGAGATATGGAAGAAAACCTCTCCTAAGCTACCTGGAAGTTGAAAACCAACTGTTAATTTTCAATCTTGGAAACAGATAAACAACCAAATGTGAGGGTTTATTCCATCTTGTCACAAGTGAAAAGGACTGCAGTGGTAGTTCCTGTACAGTGTGATCTTGCCACCATTGATCCTCATGCTGGAATCCCAGAAACTGTCATTAGATGCCATCCAAAGCTGTCTGTAGATGCTTCATAACCATTTCTTATTAATTGGCTCATCAGGTACCACCCTGCTCATTTACCCATTAATTTAAACAGTGGTGTATTACATTTTTACTGAAAAGAATGAGAATATATATATGTAAAAAAGAGGAAAAATATTGAATAAATGCTGGTTTTGTAGAAAAGAGCGGGATTCATCTTTGTTTTTTCCTATTTTCCAATATAAAATTTGTTCACCCAGGAAATACAGAAAAGGTCTGAGGTCTGCCTCTGTAGGGAGCTTTCCATAGTTCCAGCACTTAGGCCTGAAATATTTAGGATTACAGAGGAAACCATAAAACATGAGCTCTGTCTCCTGTTTGTATCTGTGTAACAACTCACAGGGCATTTCTGGGTGTAGTAGCTTCTCTTTATGAATGGACATAGTGAAAGCAGTATTTCTTCTGAGTAGTTTCATTTTGTGAAGGAGATAATAAAAGGTTCCAGTGTGTTTTTCCTTGCTTTGGGCAGAGGACAGCAGGGGTTGACTTTGCTCTCTCTGTCTGCCTTTGGTTAAAGGTGATAATTGTGCCTGGACTCCTGTGTGCAGGCAGTGCCAAGATGCAGGATTATCTCCAGCTACAGCAGAAACAGGTGAGAACTGGTTTTCTAAAGCAGAAGATGGGTTTCCTTATTTTCTTTTAAAAATAATGAGAAATTTCTGAGAGAGAAATGAGCTTTAAAAAATCTGGGGCAGAAAAGTCAGTTAGCAGCATACATGTATGGTGTACAGTGCTGATGGAAGCTGCCTTGATTGAAAAGAAATGCTGTGAAATTAGGTCCTCGGGTTTAGATCAGCATTTTTGCTTTCTCTGTGTTTCTCATTAATCTCTCTTGCATATAATTTCCAAGGCCTAGAAATAGGCAGAACTTTAGTCTTAAAGCTGGGGCGAGGGGCTGGGCCTAAAACTTTACGAGTTATGTGTAATACAGAGTAGCTGGTGGGTTTCCTTACCATTAATGTCAACTGAAGTCCTTGAAGGTGGAGGTAACAAAAATGTCTGGTTTGTGAAGTTCTTTAATTACCCACCCACTCATTCTCAAGGCAGCCCTCCTTGGCCATGGGAAGGTCTCACTCCTGACCCCGGTTAAAATTACCCATTTTGTAGTGTTTCCTTGACTGCATGTTTGTGCAACTCTTCAAACAAAACAGACATTTTATGACAAAGTAAAAACTTTGTGACAGTATTTCTTTTGCCTTTTTTTTTTCTTTTCTCCTTTTCTCTTTTTAAACTATTACTTTAAAGATATTCTTCCCCCCCTTTTTTAGTTCCTGTCTCTGGTTCTCCTGTGGCTGCCTCTGCTTGCCAGCATTCTTTGAGCAGTTTCCTACCAACTGGAAGACAGAGGGATACGAGGAAAACTGATCTGCACCTAAAGCCAAAGGCTTTTCACACAGTCTCAAAAGAGCGGCCACACTCCTTAGTGGACCTTAAGGCCTATAAAGACACAAAAATTTTAGTGGCAAAATTTTTGGAACATTCGAACTGTAATCTCCCTCCAGAAGTGCGTCACGTAGTGAACAGCATACGGTCAGTCATTAAATCTGATGAGAGACACATGGAAGAAGCCATCTTCAGTGCCAATATCATAGACCAGGTAGGCTACTGATGTTCTAAAGATGTGTCCAGTTTCCATAGATAAATACCTTATTTAAATGTTTGTACAGTTTAAGTTCTTCAGGCAATTCCTACAGCAGCTCTTTTATAGTAACATGGCATTAGTAAGAAATAATTTGTTTTTATTGGGCAACAATAGATTTTACACTGCAGTTCAGACAGAAAGCATGGCTGTGCTTTCCGGGTGCCCAGTCCTGAGCCCGGAGCAGCTGCAAGGACAGAAGCAGGAGGGGCTCTGGAGGGCTGCCCCTCCTTTGGAAGAGTTCAGAGTTAAACAGCTTTTTTAAACGAGAACTTTTCTTACCCTGTTTTCCCCTTCTCCCCTGCTGCCTTTCCCGCAGGTAATGACGAGCGGCTGCAGGAAGCGGCCGCGGGAGGATCTGCACCTGCGGAGCTGCGGCGCGCTGAGCTCGGCCGGGCCGGCGCGGCTGCGCGCCCTGGGGCGGGAGCGGCCGCACAGCCTGATCGGCGTGTGCCGGGAGAGCGTCCTGTAGGGCCGCAGGTGTGTCCTGTAGGGCCGCAGGTGTGTCCTGTAGGGCCCCAGGTGTGTCCTGTAGGGCTGCAGGGATGTCCTGTAGGGCCCCAAGTATGTCCTGTAGGGCCCCCAGAGATGTCCTGTAGGGCCCCAGGTATGTCCTGTAGGGCCCCAGGTGTGTCCTGTAGGGCCCCAGGTGTGTCCTGTAGGGCCGCAGGTGTATCCTGTAGGGCCACAGGGATGTCCTGCCAGCTGACACCTTATGGAAGAGACCAGCACTGGGACAAACACCAGTAGTGGATGACTTTAACAGGAAAAAGTGTCTTCCTTTGGAATTCCACTTTTTTCCCCCACAGCAGGATGAGAACAGCCGTTTTTCTGAATGTAAATTTCAGCCTTGATTTTTGCAAACTTTTAATCGATTTATTAGTTAAGTCATAACAAGTGTTTTCCCAACCAGAAATGCATTTATTTCAGTGTACTTACAGAAATGCTACTGATGCTGCCCAGCATTTCTTGAAAACCATTGCAAACCCACCAGAGACTGGCTGTACAACTTAAAAGTTGTATTTATTTAATGTACCTCAAAAGTGTTTTAACTATCGTCAGTGTTTTAATAAAAAAGTATTTCTGGACTTTGCCTTTTCAACCACTGATTTGGATACAAACATAAAGGTGATTTATACACACATACAGTGCTGCTTCTAATCCATCCTTCCGGTGTCTTTCATTCCAGACTAACTAGTTTGTCCAATTCAAACTGTTCCCCCCTGCCAGTGCTGCCCTGTTACACTCCAGGACTGGCTGCAGTGTGGTTTATTCCTGCTTTGTTCTCAATGTTCACCAGTTCAGTCCTGCACTAGTGTGGGTGACCAAGAACTGATGTTTAATCCTCTGCAGTGTGTGACCAAAAGATGCATTAGGGAAGAGGACTGAAATTCTGCATTTCCAAAAAGCATCTTTCACAAACTTTTTACCAACACCAACTGATAGGAAGTTAGAAGAATTTTTATCTAGCAGAGCCTTGAATATTTTCAAAAATAATTGTTACTCCAATTCATAGTTTTGACAATTTTATTACTAAAACATGTTATTGTGGTTCTGCTGTGTTTATGATTTATTTAACATTGATCTTTAAAAAAATATCAAAAAGTAAATATTGACACTGATTTCATTACCAGCATAAACACAGGTCTGCCAGCAACATCTTCCAGTGCAAGCTTCATCCTGGCTCTTTCAGAGGAAATTGGAAAGGCCTTACACAGAAGGTTCTCATAAAGAACCTACCACAGGTTGATGTTTCGGGGTTTTAGGTTTTTTTCAGCAATGCTTGTCAGTAGCCTTAGTTTCCATTTGAGGTTTAATCATACACTGGTTTCATTTGTGTCACTCTGAGCTGGGCAGACATCCTGTGAAAAGGTCACAAAGGAACGTAGCTGAAGATGGGTAGTTTAAGTTTTACAGATTCATCCATTTTAATGTATTTTAATTATAGCATGCTGCTGTATTGATGTGAAGTTACAGTGACATCCAGTGGCAACAAGGTATGCTGATTGAAAGCTTCTACTCTCGAGATCATAATGAGACACAAATTCCTAATTCAAGAGAATATTTCCTTTTTAAAAAATAATCTGTGACCTTTGCAACTGCACTTAGATGAAGAATTAAATGATCTTCTACTTGGAATTTTTTACTATGTAAAGTTACACAACAAACAAAATAAACAAGCTCCTTTCTTATTTCAGATTTATTAGTGATAGGTTAATTCTTTCCTAAGGTCAGTTGCATGCAACACACTACTCCTTGAAGTACAGTCATCTAAAGCTCTTTAGTTACTGCATGGTAAGGCTTCTTAAGTCACAGTGTATTTTCTTCAAGGCCTTGGCCAAAAGAAAAGAAATAGACAAAGTTACACCAATTAACATTTATCTCAAGGAATACAACTTTACTACTATGTTTTTTATCTGCACACATTCTAATACTGCTGATGGTGCTAGGTTATTTGTCAAAACAATTTACATTCAGAACACATTGCCTTAGGAATAAGAATGCTTTATAAAAGACAGAAACAGGTAAGCATGGCTTTCCCCTTTTGAGCTAATATGAACAAAAAGGTAATATGCAAAAATTAAAGGAAAAAAACCCCAGCCCAACACATACATTACACAACCTGTGCAATAAGTTATCCATGAAATAACTCTGTTAAATCATAAAAATCACAAGCATTAAAAATAAATATGTATCTAAATAAATATTTTGATTTTAATCTTGTGGCAATTATTCTTTATTTAGCATATGAAACACTTGTTACATGTTTATGTTCACACCTTGCCAAACAGGTTACACTTGTCATAACAATACCAAGTACTACAGTGGTTTTCTTTACAGTAGAATCTAAAAGTTTGAACTGCACACATTCCTTTCCACTGAAATACCATCGATTCAGCACCAGTTTGAAAATTATGCAAAGTCATCAGTATTGGACCACTTTATGGGACTGGGATTTTTTTTTTTTTAACTTGAGGCAGCCAGAACTTTCTCTAATTGCTTCTCTTTGCCATTTCCTGCAGTCTCATTCATCAAATATTCACATTCACTGTGTTATCAAACAAGACAGACATACATCACTCCACATAAAGGTTACAAATAAATATGTTTTAAGTTCTATGAGAAAAGAGTTTAGGAGATGTTCAAAATACTTAAATGTTTACCAAGATTTTTGTCAGTGATTATTGTCCTTGACCATCCTTCTCAACACTTTTTGTCAAAGAAATAGCAAGGAAGGAGAGAAAAGGCAGAGACACCTGTCTATTCCTTGTTCTGGAGTCCTCAGGTCAGCTTCCAAGCCTTCCATTCATACAAAATACAAAATTCTCTTCAGCTCTGGCAGCTTCAGCTTGGATGGAAGATGTCAGATGTACAGGGGAGTCTCTTGACCTGTTAGAAGCCTGAACATGGCAGCTGGCATAGTCTTCATGTGAATCTGTCAATTGATTACACAGACATTAACAGAGCTGGTACTAGTTTAAAATAATCCAGAAGGCCCCATCTGTCTCTCCCTGTGATCAAAGTGCATTTTTTGTCCTGGGTTCTATAGATTTGTTACTGGAATTTCTAGTTCAAAGTTCGCTGGTTTTAAGATGTTGGTTTGCTGCTTTTTTTTCGTGTGGTTTGGGATTTTTTGGTTTTTAATTATTTAATAATGACAACTACATGATGTGACATCATATACTTTCCAAAGTCACATAAACACTTTCTGTTGATGCACCCTATTTCAATTACAGTAAAATTTACAGACATTAAATAAGAAGCAGCACAAACCTCTCTGAAAATTCATTCTGCTGTTCTGGTATTAATAGAACCTGGATTTGTATTCTGTCCTCCTCCTCTGTGGGAATGTCATTTTGTATTTTCACCTAATTACAGTGTGATCCTCTGAACACAGAACTTGGACTTTGCCACGTGATGTTTAAATGCCAATCACGAGTTTGGTGGAACAGTTTCTCTTATGGCTGATGTACTTAAATTCCTTCCCCAGGGAGTGCTGGGACTGCAGCCCCCAGTGCCAGAGGGATTTCACAGATTAACACAGTCCAAGGCTCAGGTAATCAGAGCTCCACCAGAACTGTACTGACAGCTCCATTGGACAACACAAGAGGAAGGGAAACTTTACTAACTGATAATACAGACCCTCACCAGCTGCCTTCATGTCTTCCTGCTGTAAAGAAAAGTTTCATTCTGTATTCCTATGTTAAGTGAGAAGTGACACAGCAAAGAGGGACCATAAAGGCATGGAGGGGCTGTTGGAATCTACAGCTTTGCTCCTGACAAAGTGCACATACTCTGTAAGGATTTAGTGTCATTTTCCAGAAGGAAACCAGCTGTCTTTGATTTTTGTCAGAGGAACTAGTGGGAGATCTGGCCAAGGTTCTGCATTAGACTGTCATTAAGTTCAGGAGGCATTTTGAAAAACTGGGCAATCATTCTTATTCATTACTGATCTCACTAGAAGTACTGGAGAGAGGTGTCTTAATTTATTTCCAAGGTAAGCTGGAAATTAAACTATTAAAATGTATATAATTTTGCATCTCTCAGACATAGTAATTCATTTCTATGGCAGATGCTGTGGTGATAAGCCAAAAGACATTTTCACAGCCAACACACCTGAGTGATTTCTTTCTTTAATCACTTGATTTAATTCAGACAGTAGGCTGAAGTACAGAATTATGCCAGGAACTCTTAAATATGAATGGAAAAATGCAGTGAATGTGCATCATTAGTTGGGTAAAAAAAAAAATCTATTTTTTATGTGTCAAACTCAGTTTACTGAATTGGTGGTATTAATGCTGTGTTGACACTCTTTTCAACTGAAACACTTCTTCAGCTATTTTAGTTCCTTGATAAAGACTTTGTTTCCTTACCTCTCCCACTGAGTTAGACAATGCTTGTACAATCTTCTCATGAGCAGTGGCCACAACACTCTGCCCGTTGATCTCGATAATCCTGTGTCCCACTCTCACCCCTCCCCTCTCTGCGATTCCACCTCGCATCAAGCTGCAAATCTGCCAAGAGAAAAGCAATGTTCAGGGAAGTTTAGAAATATCCTAATGCAGCACTTACTGGGATTTAATGAGTAATAATGAGCAGTGACACTGTGAGGATTCCAGAAGATGCTTATTGAAAGGATTAATTAATGAGTGCTTAAATGTTGCTTTAGTGGTTTGTTAGAGAGGTTTTTTCCTGAGATTTCTGCCTATTCTAATTTTCATTTTCAGTCTCCAACTGGAAACATAAAAACACCTTTCACAGTGATACAAGTAGTAGCCACACAAAAGTGGAGTCGGGGGAAGAGATTTTTATCCAGTGTTGGGATACAACTTGCAGTGCTCCTGCAGAAGAGGAGAGGGCTCTGCTCTGCAGGGTCACAGCTTCCCTCCACCTTGTTCAGTGCTGCTGGCACAGGGAGCTCGGAATGAAGAAGGCAAGGTAGGCTATTCTTCTTTAACTGGCAGCTGAGGTTCCAGTAAAGAACTAGGCACGAGATTTGAATGTTTACCCCTACAACAGGGTAATAATTCTACAGGAAGCACTACTTTCAGCAGTCACAGTCCCAGCAGACTTTGCTACCTGAAGTATCCTGAGGTTGCAACATGCCTGGAGTCCAGGCAGAAAGAGAAATCTCAACCCACTGTGGGTTGAGAATGTTTCCTCCTTAGCAACAGTATCTGTGCTGCAAGGGGATCCTCCCTGGCAGACCAGACTGCTGTGCATTAGAGGGAAATTGCTGGTCAATTATTTCAAAAGACTAAGCCCATGAATCACACAAGGCAGATAATGTACAGTCAAATCTCTGGAACTAGGCAGATTTTAGCAGCATTGGGATTTACCTTTTGTTTACTGAGAAAAACCAATTCTTGGAGGAAAAGAAATGAGTACTGGAGCATCAGCTAATGCCAATTTCTGCAGGTACTGTCAGTGGTTAGAATGATATGCCAAGAATCATTATTTGCTGTGATCTGGTCATTAGCTCAGCACTAAATACAAGTATGATCAGATGTGGCTGGTGCCCCAGTGAGTTTGTTATCTAATTAGGAAGCACAGTATGTGGGGAGATGGCCAGTCTGGAATGTGCTGAAGGTAAAACATTGTCTGTGATTGACTGAAATCTTTTCCTGTATGGCACTAGCAGCTTCCTTTAAACTCCTCTCCACAAATAACAAAACTATAAAAAAAGAACTCCCCTCTCACTAGAAGTCCAGATTGTTTGATATAAGGAATAAGAATATATTGTTATTCTTTGTTTATAAAAGGCCTTTCTCAGCCTTCAGGAAAAAAGCCCCAATACATTCCTCCTGCAGTGAGATTTTTCTTCCACATGCTCTCTCCAGTGGCTGTGTTACCTCCTGTGGTCCTTCAAGTATTTCTGGTGGGCTTCAATGGAAAGAAGCACTATCACTTCACAGAATTGTGTCCTGAATTACAGTCACATACAATATATTGTTTTGCAAGTAGTCTGCCTTCTAATCACAGAGCTCACGAGATAAGCTGAACTACACAGATCGCTTTTACAGAAAGCTTCTCAACTCTGTTAAAGTAAGTTTGCTCCTTGCTGTTGGGGAGCAGTAATCAGGACAAAATGCAGCATATACCAAAAGAAACCGTGTAAATTTTTCATGGTGTAAAGGAAAATAGGGAGACAGTACAGCTGAAATAAAAGCTTTTGGAGCAAATGGAAATGTGATCCCTCACCCCACCGGCATAAAGGAAAAGATAATGGCTTGCACATCTATCCAGAGCCCTTTTCACTGTGGCTCTCAAAGCACTTTTAGCACTTTTAATGCCATCAGTGAGTTTTTTTATTCTAACAGCCCCAGACATAGAAAGTGTTCTCTTCATTCAGGAATCCCTCTCCAGGGAAGGAGGGCATATTCTTTTGTGAGCATTAAGTGTTTTAATGAGGTAGAAAGAGAAGCAGACACAGAGGCTGAGTGGCTCTGCCCAGCCTCCCAGACCCTGCTAAGCCAGAGACAGAACACACAGAGAAAAAGGTATTCTGCATTTACAGTACACATTTAGTGACTCCTGTATTTGCAAGGGCTGACTCAAAGCAGCCTTAAGAGTTTTGGCTCCAGCCAGTGGAGCTGTGCCAGCTGAAGCTGGCAAGTTTAAACTGAGCAGAACTCTTAAGTAAATATGATTTTATTCAGCCAGGACTCTTTAACCTGTTGTATTTGTTGAACATGGCAACAGCTATATTATTAAATAAAGCATGACAGATCTGCTTCTTGTAAGCAAGAGTCTGTATTCTATTGACTCTGTAAATGGAAGGGGAAAAAAAAGAAAACAAAAGGTGTAAACCACATTGGTTCAATCCACTCAGCTGTGACAGGTTTGCAATGCCTTAGACAAGCACATCAGATGTGAAACTTCAGTTTTATTGCAACTGCCCACAGAATAGCAAAGCATTAAGGATCAAATAGTGGCAGACAAAATTTATTCTGTGTAAATGCCTTAATCATAACCTATTAGAACCAGATTTCTCCTCATCTCACTTTTATATTACACTGTTGAAACTGTAAATTTTTTGCCAGTTAAAATGACAGTAAACAAAGGCAGAGAAGAAAGAATAAAATGTTCTGTAAAGTTTTACTGTATTTTTCGATAGCTTGTGCTAGGCTAGGGACAGGGTAGATAGAGTTATCAGAGAAAGTGAGATCTAGACTGAGAAGTGGTGTTTTATCAGCAGTAAAAATATAACTGGTAACACACCGATTTTTTCATAATCTAGAAAAAAACCAATGTGATACACAAGGACCAAATCTAAAAAACAATAATGTGATACATAAGGACCTCTTGTATTTAAATAACATCATTTTAAAAGAACTGTAGCATAATGACTTTCAGAAGGTGGCTGATAGGTGATCCAATGCTCACCTCCTCCCCATTCACACTTGTTACATTTGCATGCACGTCCTTTTTTTCAGCTGCAGCAGTGCAGTGTCTGCACCTGCCCACAGGCTGTGCAGGCAAACCCAGCTCAGATTTCTGTGGCCAGAAGCTGCTCGGTGTGTTCATGGGCTGCTCCCACTGTAAGGGTTGTGCATCCTGCACTGATCACACAGGCAGGGCAAAATGAACCTCTGCCAAGCCGCTGCCAGAGGATGCACAGAAATAAGTCCCAGCTGCATGGGAGGTAATGAGGTAATGGCCTACCAGAAAGAGACATTTAATTACATATCTTCTGACAAGCCATTTATTTCTTTGCTGTGCTAATGCTGAGCCAAAAAAGAATAACAATGTTACTTCTGGATCCTATAATAATTTGGAACAATTGCTGACAATTACAAAACTACTTTTAAAGAGTACAGTGTCAAACTACCAGAGAGATATATTTTGCAGTCATATTTTCAAATGTTGAAAGAGTTTTTCAGAGGAAAGGATTTTACAGGCCCAGAGGTTTGTCTCCATAGCAGCCTAACAAAAGATGTTAATCTCATCTTTTTGTTCACTGGCTTTCATATTCAAACAGACTTTTCATAAATGAAATGCACTGCAAGGCTTTTTTTTTTTTTTTCCCCTATATGAAAAGGATTTTTTTGCTGAATTTGGTGAACTTTATATTCGATGTCATGTGAATGTTGTTCATTTAACTGGAAGGAATGATGATCCACCAGTGTGGTGACAAATGGCACCTGCACTACAGCCAGGGTCTAATGCTAGTGTCAGCCCCCAGAAAGGCCAGTGACTGCCTGAGCTAGTTGTGTGGGGAGTTTGCTTTGGAAAGGTGTCAGAGAATGGCTTGGGAAAGAAGAACTGCAAGAGGAGGACTCTGAGCTGCCTAGGTAAGTGTTTCCTGCCACATTTGTTCTCCTCTTTGCTGCTGTTATTACAGGGAAGCTGCAGCACACAGAGGGCCACAACCTATACAATTACTTAGTAAGAGGTTTAGTTTTTATAGGAGTTTAGTTTTAATAAGAGGAGGTCACAATTATATTCTCTTGCCTACTACCATGTGATCCACATAAATGATGCACAGCAGAAGAAAAAAGCCTTAGTGAGTGTGTAATAAAATTTTAGAAGGAGAAACAGAATCAGGACTAAGATTGAAGTGCTATAATTGTAAAAACCTTTTTCAGCATAACTTTTCCTTGCAACTCTGGCACTAATGACAGTTTTACATGATCAGGCCATTGCACCAAATAATCTGGGCTATAAACTGTGTTGCTGTATTATGTAGGAAAATCCCTCAAGAATTTCTCCCAGTGTCATCCACTTGCATTATATTACTCAGAGATTATAAGGTTTTAATAAACAGTAGAAAAAGTGAGGTCGTGCAAGATTCTTTCAGTACTTCCATATGTCTTTTGAAAAAGAAAGAACAAAAAGTCAAGGGAAAAATCCCAAAACAATCAAAGAACACAGACACTTACAATTCCATTCTGTACACTGAAGCCCAGCTGGTATTTCAAGTCTGGCCGTTTTATGAGGACAGTAGTAACAGGAGGACAGCTGACAATGTTCAGTTTGACTTGTGTCTGATTCTTGAGTCCCTGTAAGATATTCCCAAAGTCAGTATTTCTGAAATGAATCTTACTGTGCCCTCATCTGTGATTTCCTAATTGCAAGAGCATTAAGCAGCTGATCTGAGAAAGAACAGTGGGAGTTAACAGAAATTGGTTAATTTAGAGATACATTTCTCTTATTTATTTCCTGAGATATTTGGCTCAACAAAACATTAAAATTTCGCCTTTAATTACTACAGAAATTTAAACAAATCTTTCAATAAAAACCAAAACTGACTACTGCTTGCCCTTTTCCAGCATCTGGCTAATTAATCTCCTGCTTCTGCTGCTCTTGGTAAATCTGCACAGACATTAGATTTAGTCTCTGTGACTAAAGATAATGCATTCTGAGATTCCATCGTGTCTGCAGATTCTTCATCTGCTCATTTGATCTGCCCTGTAGTCTACCAGCCTCCAGCCATTTTATCTGCATGGAGCCCAAAAATGCATAGAAGATTTTAATCCTTGTTTTTAATTCTGGAGGCTGTGAGGAAGCTTGAAACTTTGAAGACAGCTGAGTAACTTAATTTAGGCAGGTTTTACAGACTTAGCTGCATTTGTTACAGCCCAGTAATAAAACTGCAGTCATGTCCTCCAGCCCTAAATTCCTGTGCATTATCACTCCTGAATCTCTAATTCTGCTTCTTGTTAATGACAGATTACTGGGTTTTTTTGCAGTGTTATGAAAAACTGTATCTGCTGGAAATCTACAGGACCACTTGTCAGAAGATTACACCTCTATTGGCTTACAATCTACAGCATAGAGTTGTAAGTTTGGGGTACCTTTATGATCCCTTGGCACGTTGCAAGAGGCAGACCAACTAAGCTGGTCCCATTAATGGACATAATCTGGTCTCCAATGCTCAGTTTTCCTGAACGTGCTGCAGGGCCTCCGTTCATCATGTTGGCCAGGATAACGGTGGGTAGAATGGATCCCCATCCAGATTCCACAATCACTACCCCAAGAATTTCTCCCTTCTGTTTTTCTAGCTGGAGCTGTAATTAAAAAGGAAAAACATTTTTTTTTTTTTGCTTTGATTCATCTGACTTTGAGCATGAGTATCTCACTTGTTCCCAAATAACATCTATAAGTCACAAACCAAATTCTGTTCCTTGCCATTGGGCAGTAGCATGACTTCCACGTTAACTGTGGAACACACAGCTGTTTGTTCTCAGGGGCACCTCCACGTGTTTGCTGAAGGCCATGGAGGTGTAATAAGCAAAACACCAACACAAGGTTACCTCTGCAGGAAGTGGTGGAACTGGCTGCCAAGGGAGTGAATGCTAAGGAAGTCTCTGTCCATGGAACCTGGCAGCCAGAGGGGAAGGCTCTAACATTTTGTGGCTCAGGCAGTGCCTGCAACCTAGGCTTTGATCAGCTCCACTCCACCAGTACTGCACAGGTTGTCTCTTGATCTCAGGGCTTGGCTGTCCTTCTTTCCAGACAAGGATCTCTTAATGATTATTAACATTGTTATTATTAATATTGTTAATGATCGATTATACTCGTGCCCAGCGTATTCATGTGAGGTCCCTGATGTAACGTAAATGATGCCTGCTCCTGAACTGCCTGTAACCACAGCACAGCCACCCCCTGGGAAGGGGAGCAAGAGTTTAAGTAGAGAACATGCTCTTGGAGCAAATATAGGGAATTATTTTTTCTCAAATGTGGAAGACAGAGAATGCTGATGGCCAGCTGACTTATGCTGAGGTTATCTATTGCAGAAAGGCACAACTCTGACAGCTCTTTCTGTGTCAGTGGTTAGGTGAAAACACCTTACACTGTGTGCTGTGAGTAGCACAAAGCTGATCTAGCTCAGATGTAAATGTACTTTATTACTGATCAATGGAAACACAAAGACCCTGAACATGAAAACAAGAAATCCTAATAACCCATAAAGCTGGTTTTAGTACACAGGACTGATGAATTTCACATCTTGAAATTGTAACATCATCCTTATAAATGCCAAAAGATATTTCTGAGAACTACATTACTCTGAAAAAAAAAATAGATCAATCTGAAATGAAAATCCAAGACTAGTTTACCTCTTTGCAGTTTTCTGAATTGGAGAAGTGTATGAGATCATCATTGTACATCTCTTGGGTATTGATGATGTCACTGTATTCTTTCTGACTGAGATCCTCTGGGTTAATTCCATTGGCTCTTAAAAACTCTTGGTAAGCCACACTGAAAGCCTGACCAATTGACTGAGCTATGAGCTGTGCCTAGAATGTAGAAAAAAACAGCTCAGAGAATGGACAGATTAACAGTTTATCAATGAAACCACAAGAAACCAGGAGAGAGATTGGATTTTAAGACAGAATCAAAATAAGGATCCTGCAAAGTTTCTGCATTAGCATGGATATAAAGTCACTTTAAGGTCTGTTGGAGAGAAAGAACCCATTAGATCCAAAACCAAATTGCAAACTCCATTAAAATCCCCTGCTGCTCTCCCCTCAGTAGGTTTGAGTAGCAGGCAGCCATATGCTGCTCATGTACCCGTTCCAATGAACACTGGAGAGTCCTGGCTGCAGCCCAACATGGAGCAGAGCTGATGGAAGAGTGCCACAAGCCCTGTCTCTGAGCACAGTCTGTGTGCAGGGGCCAGGAGAGGAGGGATGCTCTGCTTGCACATGCCTGCACAGACGTGTGTGCACTGAGGATTCTGGTTGTGGTGTCACCTGCTGCTTCTCCTCTCTGCTTTTCCAGGGCTGAAAACACTGCTTCAACACAGCCATCTGCTCCCCTATTGCTGCCACCATGCCTGTCCCACATTCCCAGCAAAGCAGTGAAACCCCTGCTCACCCACTGCACATCTGGGACAGCTATTCCCATTAACACCTCGACCAGCAATGGCAGGGATTGTTTAAGGAATGCAGCCAGAGCCACGATTAAAGCTTGCTAACGCTGAGAACACCCATTCAAAACCCCGTCTTTCTTAAATTTTGGAGCACTTATCTGCACAGTCCACTAGATGGCAAGGGAACACAGAGAAACAGAGATCACTAAAAGGAATGTGTAGTCCACTTTTTCTACATTTGAATTATTTTTTCCCTACTCTGAGTTTACTGCAGCTCATAGGAGAATGCCATGTTGAGTTTTGTATATTTGTGGGGTCCTTGGGACACATGAGTAACTCCTGATGATATGAAACATTAATTGCACCTTACAATCCCTAAAAATATTACTAATCAAACCTGTATTCTGGAAATGCAACACAACTACTTAGACGGTCAGTGCATTTTAAATGCATTTCAAATGCATAGGGTCTTCTGGACACTATAAATCTGCATCTTATTACAATCCACTGATCAAGTGTTTTCTTTGATACTAAAAGGTTGTTTCATTATTTCATTTGTGTTGCTGTACACAAAAGCACCAATCTGCTTGACTGAAAAATGACTTTAGAAAATCAAGGACATAAGTAGCCTAGCCAGTCACAAACTGTTTCCTCATATCTTAAAGCGTATTTTCAAGCCTTCACTCTGCACCAAGAGGTTTGTACAGATTCACAGAATATGCTGACTTAGAAGGGATCCATCAGGATCATCAAGTCCAACTCCTGGCTCTGCACAGGACATTCCCAAAATTCCACCCAGCACACCTGAGAGCATTGTCTGAATGCTTCTTGAGCTGGGTCAGGCTTGGTGCTCTGAACCCTGCCCTGGGCAGTATGGTAGTACAGAAGTCACTCAGGACATTTGCATATCATTCCACTATTAAAGTTCATCCCCAGTCCTTGAGTCCTTCTGATCTCCATTGCCACTGCTTTCTCTGTAGTTCATCCTCTGCTTTTGCCTTCATTCTACATTCCCCAAACCAGTATCTCCAGATGTCATGCTCTATTCTATTGCTGCGGGTAACAGCCAGTTCTCACATCTTAATTTCATCTCTATCTCTGCGGTCTTGTGAGTGTTTATGAAAGTCTTCAGCATTATGCACAACTTAGAGATAATGTAATTAAGTTGCTTGAAAAGGTCACCCAAGCAAAGCTGTTACAGAGCTGATAACTGGGTCTCAGAACAACCCCAGTCTAGCACTCTAACCTTTAGACAATGCCATTTCTCCTTCACAGGCTTAATTGCTTTAAAATAATGGAAAGGGATTGCTTAGCTCAAAATATATGCAACCTCTGAGTTATGACTGTCTGACCCAAAGAACTCCATTATTTTTAAATTGGTATTATATCTAAATATATACCTAGGAATTATATCTATAGCTGTTCCTATAATAACAGTGATGAGAAATATGCAGTACTGCCTCTTACTGTCAAGTTAGAAACAGACAAAAAATGTTGCTTTTTCTGTTTTACTGGCTTGGTATATTTTTCCATAAGTGCTTTAGGTTGAAGTCCCTTGCTCTGCTCCTTCAGACACAAGTACCTAATTCACTACAATCCCAAACCTGGATATACAACAGCAGTAAAGCAAGGTTATCTTCTTTTGTCACAAAAGGTATGGGATGGCACATCAGCAATTCTCACAACAGTGAAACAGGATGTACAGGAGAGATGGACAGAACTCTAGGATTCTATATAAAAATTCTAATTTGTAATCTTCGCTAGGGATAAAAAAAGAGAACTGAAAAACAAACAGCTGAATGTGTTCCTAAACACCAAAGGATCAAGTGGCATGTTTGAGAGTATATACAGCTACAGGCCAGTAGCCAGAGGGAACCAGGAGTGGGCAGCAGGCAGCCTTGTGCAGCCCTGCCAACGCAGTAGAAGCAATTTGGCTTCAGTTAAAAAGAAGTCCAGAATGGTTCCACCTCATTCCAAGTGCCTGGAGGCACATATGTGTCATTTTGTGCCAACCCACTGGACTAAAGGATATAATCCAGGATGAATGATCAGTTTGATATCCCACCGGTTAATTTTGCCCATGAACGGCCACGGACTTCAGAGCTCTCTACACGACCTCTGTTGTTTAAATGAATGGATTCCATTTACTCACATCCTCGGACTCGAAGACGTGGCAGATCATTTTGTACTGCTTCTTTCCCTCGTGGGCGCCGGGCGTGGTCTCGATGCAGTCCTGGGAGGCGGAGCGGGGCATGCGGCGCCGCGCCATCAGCACCACGATGTTCCCGATGTCCGCGATGTAGGAGATGGTGCGCAGCGCGTGGTCCATCATGGTCTCCTGCACACAGCGAGGACAGACAGGGCACTTCTGAAACACTGCACCTGCCCTCCACAGCCTGATGCTTGGCAAGCACAAAGGCTACAGAAGCGCTTCCTATGGGCCCAGACCGGATATTCCCTCTGCAGTCCATGGGCCCCAATTCCCAAGGGAAACAGAGTGCCTGTTCAAGACATTGGCTTCAGTGCAAGTGTTGCCTGAGCAAATTCAGCATGAATGCTACTGTAAAGCAAGAATGAAGAGCTATGCTGCTGTTTTACATTGATTTTCATGCTGTTGAAAAATTATGTGACTTCTTTACCTATTTTGCAGTAGTTAGGATGAACTGTTCTTAAAGAAATAGAAAGGGCACATCTGAAAACTGCTTCTGGCTGGGGCCACTGGTCAGTTTGGAGTTTTTCCAGGCTTTTATCTATTGCTCAAACTAGAAACAACCAGAAGCAGACTAGTTGTACTGATCAAACTAGCTGAGGATATGTCCTGACTATCCCTGTCCCTCACCCTGAACAGCTAAAAGCGTCCACCAAATTCCATCTTAATTGGAACAAAAAAAATGTGGTACAAGATATTTCACAATTTTAATAATTTATATAAGCAGCAGCATTCTTTATGTAAACAGCTTGGCACTAGTTTAGCATTAGCTGAATGATTTTTCTAAGGCCTAAGGAAGAAGGATTGTTCTTCAAGTAATTGTTTTAAGAATTTCAGTACAATTTAACTTGGCAGACAAAATAAAAATTATCATTGTTTCTTAGAACCACTTGTCTTGCTGAAGCTAATCACCACCCATAAAATTATTGTAATGATTCTTCTCAGGCTGGAAATAATGCTTATTCCTAACCTATGAAAAGTCATGATGGTTAAGAGGTTGTTTGGGGAGTGTCTCTAAGGGCTGCGGGGGCTCAGGAGGATTTACAGCACTACTGTCAGAATGGAGAAATGGTTTATAATGGACATCTCTCAGCAGGATGTTGGGAGCTCTGCAGAGATAATTGCTTTTCAGCAGTGTGCACCAAGTATTGTGTAAGGGTGTAATCATACATGCAGTGTGCACAAGAGTGAATGCATTGGGAAAATGAAGGCATTTCATCTCACCTGCCAAGAAAGGCTTTCTGCCCATATCCTCACACAGAGGTTACTCAAAGGGTTTGAGGTTTTTTTATTTTCCCCTTGTAGAGGTGAAAGCAATCATTTTCCCTATCCCTCCCACATTTTTCCTGTTAAGAATAAGGCAGATACTATCTAGTGACTGTAAACATGAGTTTACTTTTGACTTACTCCTGTCTTGACTTTTTCCTTTCTCTCTCCATATACCATTGTACTCAATTTTCCATTACCAATATCTCTTTCACTCCTCTCCTTTATTACTTTCCCATAAATCCCTCAATCTCTGCCCATTTTCCTCTCTATTCTTCCCATCCATTAGTAGTCCCATCCATTCCATCCTTATTGTCCTTATATTTGTCCTCAGAAATACAGCCTGTCTTGGGCTTTTATAAAACCATTGTTTTCTTCTCCTATCTAGATTGCCCTTTCTCAGAGTCTCCCATTGAATTCTTTAAGAATCTTGTTTGTTGTTTCTCTTGAAATCCAAAGAACAGCTGAAGGAAAAAACCTAAGCATCCCTGCAAGCTCTGAAGTGCTGTAGTCCTGTGGGAGTGTGAATTAGACAGCCTAATGAGTCAGGCGATTTTATGGAGCCGATCATGTACCAGAGATCTGCACATACACATCTGTGAGCTCTGCATCTTGATTTTTCTTTCTTCATTTTCCCAGTTGCTTCACCCCCAGCTTCTCTTCACTGACTGAGCAAGAAACTGGGAGAAGCTGCTGTGGCTTCTGCTGTTTGGGGCACTGAGTGCAAGCCCACAAAGCTGTGGCACAGGGCAGAATTCCTCTCCTATCAACAAGGCACGTGGCCATACATAAGGCTACTCCTACTTCATCCCTAAACAGGTGCTCGACTTGGGCTGAATGTATTCAGCAACTAAATGAATAAGCAACCAGAAAGTGGCAGGGGTGCCATCTCCAAGTGCTGTTCAGAGCAACAGAATCACCACTGCTGGCCTTGTTCCAGCCTGGGAATGCACCTGACGTGCTGCTCAGCATTTTGAGCCCTGCTGCATGTCATTCTCTGAATGGGAATTTTACATTTTTACTCAGCTGTTACCTCACGTGAGCTGTACAACACTACAGATAGATTAAAACACATAGCATACTGCAGAAATAGGGTTTATGGAATTGATAAAGCCATGAAAGTACAGATTGTCTCTGCCAGCTGCCACCCCAGCTGAAACAGACCCATGGTAATTACACCAGCCAGGAGCTTCACTAGCGCTGAAAAGTGTTACCAAGCCAAAAATGCTGAAAAGTCATGGAAATAATTCTGTTACAGCTCTCTGAAAGACACACAGTAAAAAAAAAACCCAAACAAAATCAAACCAACAAAAAAAACCCCAACCAAAACCCCAGGGCAAGCACTAGAGAGCTTGGAATTAGAACAATTTCCACTATTACTATTTTCATCTGGTTGAACAGCTCAGATATTAGACACCACTCATGATGGAGGCACTGCATTTTGCATCACTGTAAGTCTCAGGGGATCAGAAGAGTAAGATGCCAGTTTTTTGACAGTGTTTATGGGCTACTTCAAAGGACCTTCCCTTTTTATTTTTAAAAAGATTGTTGTTCATCTGAAATGCTGAACTAACTAATCCTCACTTAACGAAGACACCATACCTGTTACCTGCCATACATTCCAACTATAAACTGGAGCTGCTCATTTATCAGTAACTGTCTGTAGTCATCTTTACACTGATAATTATGAGCATGTTATCTTTGCTAATGCAAACAGTAGTTATCAGCTTTGATAATATAATCTCTGGATGATGCATTTTTACCATGAGGTCAACGAAAGGCTGAGCCACAACTAATAGTGGTATTGCTTATGGTGGATAAAATGCAGTTTCAGGATGATTTATGGGTGGCAAGTTGTAAATATTGCTGCCCATGTTAGATGGGCTGTTCCACTCCTCTGGCTCATCTCATGGGAGCTCTAGTGGCATGTTAAGGATATTTGCTTATATTAAAGAAAAATACAATTTCCTAATGAGATACTATCATTACCCTCACATTAAAGGACAGTAATCTCCTAAATTTCAGGAAGAAGAAGGCGCTTCATAATTTCCATTGTAAACAATTGTAATTAAAACCAAAACCCTAAATGTAGAGTGCTACATTTATCTTTGTTCAAGTGTCTCCCAGGGTTTCAGTTCATTTCTTCATTTAGCCATACTTCTGAACTCTGATATGATACACTAGGTTAAAAGTTCAATAACCATTTTCTCTTTCTATTTTCCAAGTTGTTTATGAAAATACTGAGCAGTACTACATTAGAGAAACATGCTGTGAGTCTCACTCTGCCCTTTTTCTCTTTACATTGCCACATAGATGACAATATATCAGACATAACTACACTCTGCAGGTTTTATAAGCCTGCTTCTATCTCTAGATATATATCTAGATCATATAATCTAGAAAATATTACATGATATTAAAGCCTTATCTAAGTAAAGAGATGACATGCTGCTTCTGTGCTAAGGACAAATATCTTCCCTAAACAAAAGAAAACTGTTTATTTGACAAGATTTACTTCTGACAAAACATTGCTAAAATCACCCTGTTCAATGTCTCTCATAAGAACAAAAATTTGAAGACTTCCTGTAAGTATGATCAAAGTTAAGAGATCTTGTGAGATTACTAAATATTGGGATCCACGTATAAATTATTTGTATTTAGTTGCAAACTCCTCAAAAACTGCTTTTCATGAAGATCACCTCTTGTTGAATATACAAGCATTCCTAGAAGAAGAGGCTGATCATTGCTGTGGTCTCCAGATGCTGCTTTTATATGAATGATTAATAATTCACCTTAGGCAAGAGGACTGTGGCTCAATGTGATTTATGGAAAAAAATTGAGATTAAATGTTTAAAATGGCACGATATGAATGGCTCAGTCAAAGCAGCAAATGACTTCCCTGTTGGACTGTAAATCTGGGTTCTGAAGCTGTTCCACAGGAGTGGTGCACATGCATTCTGAAAAGCTTTTGAATCTTTTTTTTCATTGAATTGAATTATAGCTCAATTATAGCAACATATCTTCCAATATATCAAATAAGCAAAAACAGGTGCCAGTGTTACTATACTGACAAGTGTTAGAACAATAGGAGCTCTTTCTGAATACTCCGAAGACCTAATTTTATCCAGGTTCAATAAAGTGTCCCATTAACTGTATAAGAGCACTTAATATTATTCTCCAAGAGTTTAAATCCAACTTACCTGTGTGTCTGCATTTAGAACTTTGATTCTCTGTGTGGAGATGAAAAGATCCACTTCAGTCAAGGCCTGGGAATCTCCCTCTGAGGTCTAAAACACAGATGCTTTGTTACAAGGGAATTTTTAATTTTCAGAATGACAAATTCACTGACTGCTTCAAGCATAATGTGATGTGAGGCAACTGCACTTTAAACCATTACAGAGCTGGCTATTCAAGGGTGTTTCTAAAGACATGCAAAGAGTACATTTATTGTATAGACAGAGTGAGGCCTACTCTGATCTTCTGGGTAAGAGGGAATTTTTGGAGCCTGTGGGATTGACGGCTCAAGTATTAAAATTTTCTATTTATAGCCAAAACAGGAGAAAAAGTATGGCTGCTTTTATCTCGCTTTCTCACTGATGCACTTCAGTACTTGAGGCACCAGACTTGATAAAATAGGAGAACTGAGAAGGTGACTTAGTCCCCATCAGCTGCTTAGCCCTTGCCACCTTCAGTGAGCTCACCAAAAGAAGTGCAAACTGGTGCTCAGTACTGTGGTGGGGTTCAGGACAGGGTTTTTTACGTTTTTGGGTTTTTTCCTCAAAAACAAAGAACTGAGCACTGAGCTAATGCTTCTCTCATATCACAGAAGGCCATCAGGGGACTTTTAAACCACAACTTGTGAGCGCTGCTCACTAGAGAAACACTTCCATACCCCATCAGGGGGCATGATCCCAGAGCAAGAGGGATTATAATGGGATGCCATGCTCTAATGTGAGTCCTGCCTCTGTCCACTTGAGAAAACAGAAGTGGCAAAGCAGCTGCTGCCTCTCACTGAGGCATTGTCCAAGAGCTTCCCTGATTCTCTAGTCCAGCAGGAACATATGGATTCCTGCAAGCTGCTTGGCCACAGGGCACCAGTGCAGCTGGTAGGGAGCAGCACCCGTGGCAGCGGCCTCAGAATAACATGGCCACAGATTGTCTCAGCCTGGGCTAAAGGCAGGCACCAGTCTCCAGGTCAGACACTGGCTCATGATGAAAATGATGTATTTGCTAATCTTTTTTGGAGTTCTAAAGGCTTAGCTATGCCTATAATTCATTTAGATTAATTTTATTCAAATTATCTTCCAGCAAAATACAAAGCAAGCACATACTTTGGCAGAGGCTGCTTGTATTGCTTCCATCCTTATGGTGATATTTTTGTCAACTGTATTTAGTTATTTGAAGTATTGTTTTTAACTGAGTGCAATGTTTCCTGTATGAATTGTTCCAGCTACTATGTGGTGAATTTATTTTGGTTTTAAATATCAACAATAATTTAATAAATATATAGTAGGTCACAGGCACAGGAAGTATGTCTTACTGCTTTGGTTAGTAAAATCAAAATAAGCATTACATTCAAAAACATCTCCCAGATAATAATGGCTGTACATCTGGAGTAAACAAATCACAGGTATTGAACAGGAGAAGGGCAGCAGACAGCCACTCCAGCAAATGAACAATGAAGAAAATGAGTTCATTTTACTCCATTCACTATTCTACTGCAGACCAAAGAAGAAACCAAAATGACAACTCTATGAGGATCTGTAATGAAAGACATGACACTCCATGGAAAAGAAGGACAACAAATATGTAAGTAAACATTAGCATTCAAGAAAAACAGTTTACACACCGCTTTTTTCTTGATTTTAGCCGCCTTTTGCATCCTCTGAGGAGTAGCATAAAAAAAGAATGCAGACAGATGTACACACAGGGAAAGAGAAAAGACAGTGTGGGAAGTCAGGGAAACTTTGACTGTGAATCCAGACTGCTGAAAATTAAAAAACTGGGAGCAGTGGGGGAAGGATGTGCAAGAAAGATTTGTTTATACCTTATGCAGTTCTCAAGCATAATTGGATTTCATGGCATGATCATTTTCAATCAATTACAAAATAATTGGTACCAAAGTGTTGTCTGTTATCAGCTGCTCCCAACGCTTATCCTGCCAAATTTCAAATTTCCAGCAGTCACAAATGGCAGCACATGCATCTCAAACCCAAGGTTTTGTCTCCATGTTCATCACACATCTACATGTAACTGTTGAACAAAACACAGCCTGAGCTCCCTGCCATGACTGTCTAGAATACTCAAATACCCCTGACAAATTTGGGTTGGTATTAATACATAACAGTTTTTAGGGAGTTAACTGCAATCAACAATTACTTACTGTAGCTTGAGATATCACAATATGCTAAATAGAAACAGAAAGGTTTAGAAAGTTTAAAGAACTGGACCTTTCTTGCATTCCATTTCTGTCTAAATGCTAAACCAATAATCAGTCATGACAATCTTTTGTAAGTGGCCTTTCCAAACTCATTTCCTTCAAAACCATGCAAATTTTAGCAATGAAATATTTCATTGACTATGCACATACTTTTTCTCTTAGCATTTAAATCTGCCTCTAACAGTGTGTTTATTCAGATGAGGTATTTACAGTAGAGGTAAAATAACTTCTAAAATAAAAATCTCCTACTTAGATTCTTAACCAAAACATTATTTTCTTTACACAGCTGTATGAAGCAGTCTATGATACATTATTTACAAAGAAATTGTTCACTGTAAATAACACCAAATCCAAACACAATAGCAATTAATATTCTTGTCCCTAAAAAGTCATAATATAAGTAATAATATTGAGACATTTTCTCAATTTGTAGTAAGTTAAAGGAAGTAATAACAGAAGAGTAAAACTGCAGTCAAACAAATACCCCAGTGCTTTGCCACTGGAATATTTTCTAACTGCAATCTGCAATTTGTCTCTCACACCTGAATTTGTTCAACAGCTTCCAAAGAATTTTGAATAGACTCCAGAAAAATTTATATATTGCTGTATGTATTTTTACAGCAAGCACTGTAGACTAATGGTATTTACAATCCTGGTCTATACTTACCTACCTGCACCTCAGGAGGGGTGTGAGGCTGCAGATCCTGCAGCAGCCAGGGAGCAGCTGTGGAAGGATCAGTGCCCTCCAGCCCAGGGGGATGCCCTACCTTGACACGGCTCACGGCCTCCTGGGCCTGCATCATGCGGATGTTCTTGGAGGGGTTGCGCTCGGACAGCAGCTGGGTGGAGCCCAGGTAATTGGCTGCAAAGATGATTCCATCGATCAGGTCCTCAGGCTCACAGGGTCCTGGAACTGACAGGAGGCATTTGCAGTTACTGCCTTTCTCAGGAGTGGGAGGTGAGAAATTGAATAAAGGATACTGAGGCTTGAACAACCTTTCTAATACTGGGACTATGCTCACCATCCTTTTTAGTCAGCTGTTAAGCTTTCCATCCAACTAGATTAGATTGACAGTAAAGAACAGTCATTCCAGAGCTCGGCTGAAATCTCTTGATAATGAACATTTTTTATTCCTCAACAGTTTTATAAAACAAATGTGCTTTGAGCTAGATCCACTTGATGACCTTCTAATGCACTTCCTTTAAAGTATAAAAATCTTATGTGAGGAGAAAAATGACACTGAAGGAGAATTTTAATTAAAAAAAAAGGTTTATTGTTCAGTGTTCAATTTATTTATAATCAAGTCAATGTGGAAGATTATTATGTAGAAAGTAAAAAAAATATGTGGCATGCTATGCTGATTAAATGTACTGAAATAGTGATTTACCCATACATATTTTAGTGAGCTTTCCTATCATTCCTATTCCCATTCTAATTTAGCAAAAGTCTTCCAAGAGAATATAAACATGATTAAAAGGAGTGACTTTCCTCCTTAGGCAGTGTTGCTGACACTTATTCATCCCTGCAGATCTCAAACCCCTGAAAACCTGACAGTCTTTGTAATTCAGTACTCAGGTATATAAACATGTAGATATATATTCATACCAGTCCTGTACTCTTCAGGACCTGAGATTAACTAACAATGCTCATACAAATTGGAGTTACTTGGTTTGCTATTGAACACCACAGTTTTAATCTTCAAAAGGATAGTTATATACAACTGAACACATTTGATTTAGATCACATCTGTACAAATCCAGTAATGGTTTAGATCTTCATTATAACTCAGAATAAAATTCTGTGGAATTTAAAATTTTTGAAGTATTGGGAAAGCATAAAGAATGCTTGACAATCTCCACTACAAGTATGAAAACCCTCAAAGAAATCCTTGGGAAGCCAGTAATTTAGAAGTCACTGAAGCTCTTCATAAAGGCCAAGTCCTTCAATATCTCAAAAAACAATCCTTGTTCTTGCAGACTTAATTCACTAAAAGAAATCAAAGAACTCCGTTTCTGTATCACTGCTTCTCTTTGCATGCATCTCTGTATCATTTGTTTTTCAGCAGGTGGATGGTGTTATTCATTTGTCTTTTCAAGTCTAAAGCTTAGTCTCATACATCTGTACTTTTTCCAGCATGCAATAAAATACTAATTTTGCATGATACTGACATCTTGTTTCAAGGGCAGCAGAGAAGGAAATTAATTAACAACGTGAATTTAATGTTAAGGTAGCAAAACTTCATTAGAAACCTGCATCAACAGGCTCACTCAAAATTAAAGTAGCTTTAATTTTGTTTTCTTTCATTCACTTTGGGCTAAGTAAATGAGGCTAAATTGAATCAAGATTGCTTTAACTCTGAAATAGGCTTACCCACACGTTTAAATCAGTTTAAGTAAACTCCCTTAGTAGGTAATTTAGATTAATTTTCTTGAAATGTTTGTGTCTGAAGACAAGTAAAACTGCAATTCTTTGTGCAAATTCTCATACAAGCATCATTACCTTGAGCAAAATGCCCAGGGTATCTTTGGGGTCTGTGCAACCTATGGATGCTACAAAGGAAACAACCAATTCTTCTCATGTCTTGGCTGTTTGTGACAGCAATGGTGTTTTTAACTAATCTGTATGAAAAAATTCTTGAGCATGGAAATAATCCAGGGTGTTAAGCAATTTTATAATCCTAATGCTATTTATCTGGATTCTTTAAAGACTGGGACTGCTTTGGTTGGATGTCATTGCATTGTCTCTTCATAACTTGAAAATATGATGTTTTGCAGAATCATTGTACTAGCAACTAAGTCAGCTACATCATGTATAAATCAACAGCATGCAGAAAATGCTAATAGGAGTAGTTAATACAGGAAAAAAACAAAAAAAAAATCAAAACCCCCCCAACTTGTTGGGTAGAAACCATTTCCAACATACGTCCCATCATGAAGGCAATGTAAGCAACTGTCAGGTAAAACAAGACATCTCTTGGAAGGATGGAATGGTGCTGAAAATTGCCAGGGTCAAATTGGGTCACCTGGGTGTTTTCTTCCCTTATCTCTGTCTGCTTTAAATAATGCAAAAATGCAGACTTGGCTGAGGTCCCAGCTCATCAGAGCACTTAAGCATGCCCTTGACTGCAAGCATGTGTAAAGGCTTACTGATGAGGAAGGGAAGAAGGAACAGGTTTCAAACGTGAAGGTTAGGTTAATGTGAGCAAAGACTGGAATTTTGTGTTGAATATTGATGCTTAAACATTAGATAACTATTTCTGAAAAATCTAACTGCGCTTGTCAAGGCAATAGGGATTACTTGTTTTTTCTGCTGATTTACTACTGTAACAAGTATAAAGATATTGCTAGACTAAGTAGACTACGTCCAAACATTTTTTAATTAACATTTGTATTCATAAAATAAGAAAAAAAGAAAACAACAACAAAAATCAATAATTTAGAATAACTGAATTCATTAATCTGTTAGGAATGCATTTACATCTACTTATCATCATGTAAGCCAAGGATTCAGACAGTATTTAGAGACTGCACTCTGAGCACAGAAGTTCAGTTTCCTGCTGAACCATCAGACTCCATGAAGTCACTGAGAACTTGGGATGTGTGGCACTGCAGCAGATTTTTCACAAGGAGTAAATGGACACAGGGCATAAGTCACCTTCCAGAATGTCTATCTACATCTCCCATTTTCTGACTGACTGCTTTACTTCATCATGCTTGTTACTGTGTAAGGGAATAAGATCTATGGTGATACGACAGAGTGCAGAAAAGCCAGAACTACTGAACATAGAACTAATTACTCCCACAAGCATGTATTGGTACTACTACTGAAACAATTCTAACAGCAAAGGACATTTAGATATGATAGATTAAAAGGTATTTCTTTTGTTCACATGGCATATGAAAAGTATTATGTATCAATAGAAACACAGATATAGCTACTGTAGTTAAGGAGTCATGCTGTAAGTGCTTTAAAACTGAATAGGAATATAACCAGAATATGGTTGTGGTATTGCTGTCAAAGCTCAGGGAACTATAGCAGTGTTAGCTGGAAGAACCTTTTCTTATGTGCAGAAGGGTCCTGTGCTTTTTGGTACTCTACATACAAATTAATAATAAAAACTGTGTTTTTCTCTGAGTTCAGAGAGCAGTATGTAAGCTGTCATAAGCTCCTAGTGAGCCATGTATTTATTTGTATTAGACAATGCCATACAATACCTGCAATAGAAAAAGACTAATAGACAGCTTATCCTCACATACTGTGCCACTACAGAAAAAATCAGAGCAAGCAAAATGATTGAACTAAAAAAAGGTATTATATTATGTAAAGGGTATCCTGACCCCTTTCCAGCAGAGTAGTGAGCTGACTGGTATGTAAAGAGAAAGACATAACCTTTTTATCCCAGTGAAATTAAAATGTGCAGTTGTATCTGCAGCGCCGTGAGGGGGAATTGTCTCGCCTGCTTTAAAGTTCCATGCATGCTGGCCTTGCTTTATGCTTGCCCACTACACAATCAGCAGCTGCTTATTACAAAGGATCAGCTTGCTTTCTTGTCTCTGCCACCCTCGGGGAATGCATTGAAATGTACCCCTATTTAGGGCCTGTTAGCCAGTACATGCCAAGTGTTCCATGGAATATCCCTTAGATGTCAACCTGAAGGGACAATCTTTGAACTTTCCATTTGTTCTACTTCTTTAAGTAAATTACTGAAACAGAAAATGCTTGTCAAGATGGTGAGATAAGGGAATAAAAGAAAAATGTGTTGGACATCCTAATATTATTCTAAATTGCATTAAGTTTTCCCTGAGTTGAGAATGGCATTAGAAATTAAGTTTTTCACATTCTTTTAAGGCTTCTATTGTGTGTATTCATGGGAGATGTAAGGTATCAGATTCCTGAAAGTGTCCTACACTTTACAGTGTAGTCATTTTCTTTGCAGGAAGAGCTGTGTGCATTTTCCATATAAAAAGTTCTTCAGCTGTCTATGAATCAGAGAATGGTAATGTTTTTCAGCATAATCCTGTTTTATTTCTGTCCACCTGCTTGCATTAATAAATTGACTTGTTTTTCTTCTGACAGAATACATGTAATAGTACTGCAGAAGAGATTGAAGAAACAGGTGAAAGCTTTGCTCTCCTGAACAGAGGATTAGATTACCATTGTTTGGTCAGTTCAGGGGAACCTTTCCCTTTGTGCTGACAACTGAGGTTCCCAGAGTGCAGCAATGGGCTCTGAAGAACACAGTGCTCTTACATGTTCATAAACCTCCTGCCCTTTTTAACCCCTTCCAGATTTGTGGCCGTTCTTCATTTTCAGCTGAATCCTTCTGGAAGCTCTACCTGCTCCTCCTTTTTATCACCACTAGGCTCCCATTGCCATAAGGAGAGTGAAAATATTAAATACTTCCACACTTAAAACTTCTCAGCTGTGTTCTCCTGGGTTTGACTGATTTTTAGAACTGTGATCTTTTACATATATTTAAGTATTTGCTTCCACTTTATCCTGCTTTAACTATGGATGATGTCAAACTTACCATCAACAAAACTGGGAAAGGAAGACACTTTCTTTGTCTGTTAAGAAATAAAAATGGTATAGCTGTAACAAAATAACTTTCACACAATGAAATGAATTGTTACTATATTTAAACAGCTGACCACTGTCACAGGCACTGTTTAGCACACTGAACACATTACATCACAGTCATTAACCCAACCTAACTGTTACACAGTGCTCTGTACTTGGGAGTCTCAAAGTATTTTAAGGTCCCACCAGACAAAAAAATAAAGGAGGCATGGAGAAGACCATTAAAATGGCCTAGGAAGTCAGATGTCACATGACAATACAAATCAGCAATTCTCTATACAATCAGTTGCCTACTAAATCACATTGCCTATTAGTGATCTCCCAAATTTCCAATAAAGAACACTTAACAATGTTTTACAAAGCAAGATTCTGGGTCAGTGAATGAAAAGAACTGTCCCTGACTGCTCAGTACATGGAATTACACTTACCTTAGCAGCGGCTGTAACAGTGCTTTTCCTAGGCTACTGTCCCTAGTCTCAGTGAACAGTTACAGTCCTTCCATTCCTTGTCTTTTGCCAGCCTCCTCAGTCATTCAAATGTCCAGGAAAGAGGCTGATTTCTCCATTATGGGAAAAGGCTTCAGAAAGTGCCTCTCTGTTAATAAAACAGGCTACAGGCAAATATGTTATGGTTTTGAGATAAGAGGCTTCTGCTTTTAAGTCTCAATTTCATTTCACTGTGTCTAGCCCCAAGCATAACTCATTCTGCATTCTCAGATGTCTTTGCTCCAGTCTGCAGTGACAAGAGCAGGTCTGTCTATCACTGTGTCTCTCCACAGCTGACTAAGCCAGGACTGACTTTGGGAGGGGCGGGGGAGGAATGGAAGCAGAACACAATTTCTTTTGGATGCCACTTTTGCACTCCAATAATCCAAAAAGAGAACTTCTGGAGCGTTCCCCCTACTGTGCACACCATCAGAAAATTTTAGGCTTGAATACATGCCATAGACAGTTACATAAAATGAATGAGGCAGCAAAAATTCATGGGCATAGTTCAAAACCTTTTCAGAGTAGGCAGCTATGGTATTTATTGTCAGTTCAGGAAAAGAAAGGGAGCCTAGGTTTGTGTGTGAGAGGGAGAAGGCTGACAGTGTGAGGGCTGCAGGAAGGCAGGCAGCACACCTGGCAGCCCCAGGTACCCACCTCGGGGGGATTGTTATTGTCAACGGGGCCGTTGAGGTCTGAACGCTGCTGCTTCCTGGGCTGCTCTAAACCGTTGCACATCTGCAAGAAAAAAGAAAGGATTTCAGAGCCTTTTGTTTTCTGGAAAGCTTCAAAACAAAGCAGAGATTTCAGTGGAAGTCAATGATGCAAAGATGATCAGAAAATTTTGACCAGATTAAATTAAATAAAAATTCACAAAACATTACCTCTATTTATCATGTTCTCCATTACTTATCTGAAGTTATTTATGTACAATGAATATTCATTACTGGTGCCAAAATATTATAATGTGATATGGCAGTTGGAATTTCCTACTGTAATTTAGCAAATATCAGTTTCACATAAAAATGTTCAGCTGTTTAATTATAATAAAGTATCTACTTTGATGTAAATAATAGTACATTTCAATTATCATTAAGTAGAAGTTACAGTACTGATTTAAATTTGAATTATGTTATGTCAATGCAAATTTTTCATATGAGAATAAGTCAAATGCTATCATGTCTAAATAAATCAGAAGGCAAAGTCAGAATTTTTTAATGTGTTTATTCTCAGTGTTGTACAAAATCAAAACAGCCCTAATGGCCATCTCTGATCTGAAAAACAGAATTCTGGCACTGAATGTAGGATCCTGTGTTTGTAGGAGACACTTCATGGCATCTCCTTCCTCATGGGCCAAGCAAATCTACAGGATGCTGGCAGTACAACCTCAGGCTTCAGAAGAATTGTGAAAGAGAAAATATAGAATCATACACAAAGAAAACACTAAACTAACATTATTTTAAACTACAGAACACTCCTTTTTTCCTGTTCAGTAGTCTCAGGGGAAGAATTTCTTTTCCAGACCTGACCCAAGTCACACAACACCAGCACCCAACATGGAAAGTGCCCATGACTGGTGAGTACCAAGAACATGAATTTTCATGGCTCAGATTTTCAGTGTTACAAATCTGGAAAACCAAGGTGATTTCTGGAACAATTTTTTATGGCTTAGGATATTGAATTTTCCCTTTTTTCTTAGTTTCCCTATAATGTGTAGAACTGAGGACCAAAATGCCACTGGCATTGTAAATCTTCAGAAATAAAAACTTGTATTGACAGTTGTGCAAATGGAAACCATCAAGGATTATTTGAAAGGGTCAGCCTGAATGTTAAATGGGAATATGACTCCTTGGCTTCTGACCTTCAAACACAGTACTGGCGGTAGGCAAAGCAAGTCTTTATGTTCACCTCTAAACAAATTATTCCCTGTGACTAATATTTAGTCAGTGGAACAAAATATCCCAATGAAGCAGGCACGTTAGAGCTCAGTATGACAACTTTCAGGTAAGACAACATACACAAAGCAAAGATCCACCCAAGTAGTAAGCAGGACTTTAAGAAAGAAACAACTGTCTGAGATACACTGAGCTATACCCAGACTTGGGAAACTCACCATATCCCTTCTTATAAACACTATTCTGTTTGAGACAAGGCAAATCTAATTATATTGCATGGCTAAACTAATAGGGAGCAATCTGTATTGATGTGCAGTGAAATATATTAATGAGGTAAGCAAATATCTAGGGGACTTAAATAAAACAAGCATAATAATCATACATTATTCCCTAAAGTAGCAGGATTTAGATCAAGTATCCTTTAAGCAGGGATTACGACATGGCCACAATGAAGAGACATTAAACTGTAAACACTGACAGCAAATACATTAACTCTAATATGTACAACAGAATATCAGTATTTTTAAAGCTCTGTCAGTTCTGATTACCACACACTTGACTGAACTGAAAATGCACCTGCATGTAAAGAAAGAATTGTCTGTTTTTGTAAGCATCACCTGGGTGCTGTAATATTGAAACAGGTCTCTGCTTCAAGTCTGCCATCTCAGTGCATTCAGTCAGCCCTGGGGATTGTAACATCAATCATGCTCTGTGGTAATTATTGCATGTGTAATTCCACACAGTCCTAAAAAAAATCTGGCTAAACATTTGTATAGCTTCTCAGTTTTGATTTATCCAGAGGTGTGATTTACTGGAACTCCTATTTTCAGGATTTCAGGAACATGAACAAAGCTTACTTGTTCCCAGTCACATATGTATTCTGTATGTCATTATTATGTATTTCCTGGTTCCAAAGAGAAGTCAAAGCAGAATTCACAATAGGTTGGGATCAATCACACCACCTCCACAAGGAACATAACCAATGTTTTTTCTTATTATTTAGTGTCCAAAATTGAAGGCCATTTTTTTTGCCCAGAGTTTTGTCTATATGTTTAGCAGCCCCAGAGTAATTAGGCAGAATCTCATGTACAAAGAACTCATCCATTCCTTTTAGGCACACCTGTCCAAACAGTATGGTCTGCCTTTGGCTGATCTATTAACACTTTGCTATTTTAAAAGGTTGTGATGCAGAGGGAAGGGTATCACTCTGAGCACTTCCTGCAAACAAAACTGACTGTAACATCCCAGTACTGAGCTGCCTTCAGCAGCAGCCCATGTGAGGGCAGCTGTGCCTCTCTCAGACCTTCTGTGCCCAACAGCTGCCTGCAGAAGGAAGTACAGGGAGAAGGGCTTAGTTAGTATGTTTAAACATGTACATAATGACTCCTATGTTCCACACCTGCTCATCTCTTTAGGAGCAATGCTGTTTGACATTAGCAAATAATGTGTTCAGAGACCAGTGTACTGGCTTATCTATTCTGAAACTCATCTTGAAGATGGCTAAGCTTTTTGGAAAAGAGATGTTTTCTGGTATGTTCCAGCTGAAAAAGGTTTCTTGTGGTAGGCTCTAAGGAGAAAAATATCAACCTTCTTGGGAAAGAGATGTTTTGTGGTAAATTGACAGAATTGTTGTTACTTGTTGAACAAGTAAACCCATAGACCTGACTAACATTTCAGCCAGGTTTGTTGTCACTCTCTAGAACAAATGCAAAACAGATTGATCTTATTTTTGCCACTTAAGGACAAGATTTCCATTACTACTTTCTGTGATGTGTTGTTTTCTGTTGACAGTTTATCATTGGGTGGTGTGTTCTTACCTCAAGGTACATCTAAAACATCCTCTAAAAGACGAGGTGGTAGCCTAGTATCAAATCTGTGATGGCAGTCCTGTTCCTATGAAATAAGTGAAATAAGCTCCCTGCTGAAGGCTGCTGATGTGTAATGGAATGGGCTAATGTACCTCCCTGAGCACTGCATTAGTTCTCCCTGGCACTGGTAACATTGTCAGGAGCAGCAGTTTGGCCCAGAAGGATCCTCTCACCAAGACAGACTCGGAGTGAGGCAGCTCTTGACTAGATGAAGGTTTTCTGATCATGATCACAGGAAAAAAGGTCAGACTTCACACTCTTCTCTCACGAAGATTCCATTACTTACGTGTTAATTTAGTGGTGGTGCTAGTACACGTGAGGACTGAAGAGAAAAAATTTCTGACAAGTAATTCCAAGTAAGCAACTCAAGTTTAGGAAAAGAGGAGACAGAGTAAGTTGAGAGATCTAAGCATTCCACAAAATTATTTCAATACTCTATCAAATTTCAATAGACATTAAAATAATTGCGAATTTATTTTTACCACCTCAAAGAACCATTTTTTTTCTTTTGTCCTTGCATATATTTAAAATTGAGACCCAGCCATGATGAGTTTCAGAGAAACAGGTCTGGTGAATTCTTAGGGGGTTGTAATTAGGAGCACATGCTGCCTTCTGATTTAAACTTCCTGAGAAGACTTTGTCACTAATGCATCTTTAGGCAACAAATATTGATTTTGCTGTCGACTGCTGTCAGGAGCTGAGGCTAAAAGTCTGTGGCTTGGCCAATTAGGACAGAGAAACTGGTTTTGTTTGAGACCCTTTGGAGTGTTTAGCACTTTCCAGTAAGTACTTAGCAAGTTTGGGAACTGGCACTTGGTAACAGCTGTTTATTAGTTCCACCCCACAGCTGCCTAGAACACAGAGGAGAATGCAGAAACCTTTTTTAATGTTCTTCATTTACACCCATTTGTGTTTTCTACAAACTGGTCTCAAATGCATCCCATAATACTCAGACTGACTGCCAGCAAGACAATCCCAAGATACACATTTTCTACACTATCATCTTAGTTTGTTCACATTGCTCTAAAGGTGAAATCTTTTACAGACAAAAGGCTCCTGGATTTGGACTCTGCAGCAGCAGAGCACTGTCCCCATGCTGAGAGAAGGAAATAAATAAATGTGAAAAAGCTAAGGGTGGCATCCTATGTGCATAAAATAACAAATGCACCTTCCTGCTTGCTCATTGTTTACAAAAACTGACATACACGTAGTATATCTTGATGTAACCTAGAAGCATTCAAATCTACATTTATTTAAAGATAACTGAGGCAAAAAACCTGCTCTATATGCAATATGTCATCCCTTTCAGCCTGATATTTTGTACTGTGAGATGCACACTTATAATAACAGATCTTTTAGCAAGGTGACAAAACCAAGGCTCTTCTAAGCAGTTGCTCTGCAAACAGTAAGTTTAGCATGCTAGTGTACAATAGCCTTGGGTTTTTTTCACTATGGAAGAAATTGAATTATTGTAGTTGGTTTAAATATTTTAGTTAAAATTATGGCTGTCTTGGTTTCACAAATGAGACACAGGTTCATTTAGGCAGTACTCTTCTAATTCCATCCATCCCTTTAACAGTTCCTAGTAAATATTAAAAGAATTGAATTCCCCAAAAGAAAAACAAAATCCTCTGCACTTTATCTAAATTCTTTGAGGTCCAGTATTAATGTTAAACATCCAACCACACCTTGTGCTAAGGACTTTTAAGCAGCTATTAAGAAAAAAACTAAGTTGAGCAGAAACAGGTACTGAACTCTTATTGTAATGCCCTCACCATGAGCCTGATTTGTGAGTAAAGCTGAGAATGATGACCTGCAGTAGGTGAGAAGAACACAGCAAGGTAAGGCCAGTCTTGTCACACACATTCCAGTAATGCTTGCCAAAGGTTTTTGAACTTGGTTTTTACTCTTTCTTTTACAACGCTGAAGGCTTGGGGTGGGTAGAGGGAGAATTACCTCCTGTCTCCAGTTGTGAGCCTCTGTATCTCTCTAAGAAATACCATTTCACAGCTTTTTGCCTTGGAGCTTTGTGCTCTTCTCTTCAGTGAAGTGCCCACAGCAGCTGTGCCTTGTCACCTTTCTTATAAATGAAATGCCTGCCTTGTCTCCCAGTTTGTTTAGCCTGATCTGGAGCAGATACCTGTGCTGCTGTATCTCTAATTTCCTGTCTCCATGTCTGAAGGAATGAAACACTGTGTACTGTCCAGCGCTCTCTATCCATTAAGACAGGAGCTCATGGTTGCTATTAAAAGTGATGGTCAAAGCTCAGGCTTCATCCAGCCTGGGGTTACCTATCACAGCAGTGCTTCCCTCTTTATTAAATAAGATGAAGGCATTGGTCCAAGACTGACAGGAAATAAGAAACAAAGCCTCAGACACGCAGTTCAGAAATCCTTAGGTGCTTTTGGCTTTTTTCACACCGGGGCAGTTCTATCAACACCCAGGTGTTACACAACCCTCAGCTTTAGGAGTCCACTGAGAATGACAAAGGCACTATGCAGTTCAGCTCAGCTTCTGATAAATAGACTTCCAAACAACAAAAAGTTGTCAAAATGAAAGTCTATTTCAAATATTGTTTTGAATGGGCAATCATTCAGTGGGGGGGAAACCCAACAATTACTTAGTCAAGCATTGAGGAATTTCTTACTTCTTATTTAGGAAATCTTCTTGTCTCTCATTCTGCAAATATTTTGAGAACTTGCAAGGAACAACATTCCCAGTAGTAGCTGCTGGGAGAAAGACCATCACTAAGTCTAAAACACGCTACCTCAACCTCTGTGCTCCCAGCCAACACCCAGTAGCTGTTCAAACCATTCAACATCAGCAGCTTATTCACTAAGGGACTTTCATGCTGGCAGTAGGGCACTGAATAGAGTAAGTTGCACAATTTGGTTCTAATTATATTTCTGGAAATAGAATGTAGTAATGAATATTAAAAAACTTCTGCAAATATGGGAAATCTAAAAATATCTCCCTAAGACTTTTTTTTGTTCACAATTGTAATGAAGGTCGACCTGTTTCATCAGCATATACTTAAACATTTGATTTCCTTTTACTGTTTTTCAGAGGAATTAATGTATTTTAATGGAATCACCTAGACTAAATTGTTTAACTGTGGGGCACTTAATTATAGAAAATCCTATTTACATAGTTGATAAAGCTGAAACAGGAAACTTATAATGCGAAGTTTAATAAAGCATTTAAATTAAAAATAAGGCAAAATAATTCATTTATCCTTACTAGTTTGTTATCCAAGCACATGTTATGTTTTAATTCTTTTAGGTAAATCTGTTCATTGCAGAAGATAACTAATATTCAACTGCATAAAATTTTAGAGATGCAAAGTCAAGGCTTTAAAATGACATTAGGAAATGAGGTATGTCTCTCTAAGAAGTAACCACATTCACTTTGAAACTTCAGGGAAGAAAGTCACATGTCTTTTCCTTTAGAAAAGCTTGAGTTTTGTTCTTAGACTCTTTTTCTGGCACTCAGCATTAGAAGAAAAGATCATGCACAGTTTAAATTAACTTCTACAACATTCTTCTGATAAAACTGCTTAACAGCATTTTTGGTAAGACTAAAGCTTCTATTTCTTCCTCCTTGTCAAGGTCAAGATACGTCCAGCTAGCAAAAAACCCACAGAAATATGCAGGCACGTCTTAAAGGCTTTTTCAACATATACAGTATCTAGATTCAACATACATTCTATCAAAACCAGAAAGTTGTCAACCACTAAGGCAATGGTACAGGAGCCATTAATGGAAAAAAAAAATTCAACTATTTCAATGCTGAGGCCAGTTTTCAGTTTCTCCAGACTGTCACTGCAGAATGAAAACAGTGTAAAGAAACTGGTTTTGTCCCATGCATCTGGAATACCTTTCTTTGAATTTGTGTCTCTTCTCTGTGCAAAACCTCTTTGCTAGATCTCTACATATGCTGATTACATTTAGCACCTCTTTCTAAACACACAATGTGATTATGTGAATGCAGTTACAGTAAGATTTAAAATATTGCAAATACATTTACATATTAATACATGTTAAAATATTGCTAATTTTGTTTGAAATAACTAATGTAACATTTGCATAATGCCTCTGACAGTCTGGTTAAAAAAAGCACCTCATACCTGCTCCTGTGGCCACTTCTGTCTGTCCTCTGGGGATCTTGACTTTGCTTTAAAACCTCGATGCATATCTCCACTGTGCTTAGAGGCAGATGGGATATTCAGTGATTTGGGCCTCCCCTCGTGCCTGTTGGCACTGTGAACAGCTTCTCCCTTTGAACAAGTCTCTTTGTAGTCATGTGCCATGTTTTCAGTCCCCGTGTGCTCTGGACTCATTTCTGTTGTACTGTTAATACTGCTCATGCTCATACTCATTTTGATTTCTGCTACAATCTGGTCAATGTCCTCTTCCTGCTCTTCCAGCTCTGCATCCTCTTTTCTAGAATGGTATGGTGATATTCCCTGTGAATTTCCGTTAGCCTCTGCTGGGTAATAGTCCGGATAGTCACCTTCACTTTGACAGTACTGGATGTTTTCTTCTTGGTCTTGGATCTCCAAAGATGATGCTTCATCCTCCAAAATCTGAATGCCATTATCTTGAGCTTCCTGCCACTCTTGCCTGTCCATCACCTCATTTTCATCTTGGTGCTGAATTTTACCTTCAGCCCATTCTTCCACAGCTTCCTGACATTCATCTGTTTCAACATGGTGTTGCTCATGGGGAGCATACTCCTCCCCATTGCAGTCCATTCCTTCCAGGTAACTGTCATCCTCTGGACAGTATCTGATATAGTATGTGATCCCCTCCTCTTCTTCTGGCAAGCCTTCATCGTAGTCCTCCTCCTCAGAAGTGTTGTTTACGTAGTCAGAGCTGGAGTCGCCATCCCCACTATGGTCATGGCACTCGTGTTCCACAGGGGTAGGACTACCTGCTCTGACAGCTGCTAGTTCTGCCTCCTTTGCTGCATAATCTTCAATGGGAAGGTCACTTTCTTCATTTTCAGGCTCCCTGTTGTGAGATGAAGTTGGGCAAGCTCTTGCTCTGTGATCCAGCATGCTGGCTGTAGTGCTTTGATGTTTCCTGTTTGCCATAGCCAGCTCCTTACATGACAATCATTTCCAGCAATTACTGCAGGGAAGATGGAAAAACACACATTCAGGAAAAGGTCATCAGCAGAGAACAGTGATGTTAATAGGAAGCAAAATGATGGATTCATTTGGTAAAAAGCCTGTGTTTGTAGATCTTTGACCAAATTCAGACAGCTAAGTTTTAAAATGCTTATGCTGTGGAACCATGAAATCAAAGTAATAGGTTGCACTCTGAAAGGAATAGATAAAGAGAAGGTTCTACATTTATGCTAAATGTATCCTAGTGTAGGCTCTCTTCTGTCAATTTGACAGAGAATTAATCCTGAACCTTGAAATTAGTTTTCAATTTCCCTTTCTTGCCAGTAAGGGGTCATGCTTTGATCGCTATGCAGTAAACGGGGCCTCTTTTCAATTTTCAGCTTAGGCATTTCTTTAACGTGTACTGAAAGCAAACATTTAGAATCTGACCTGCTCTCACCAAAACTAAAGGAAAATAATTCTATTAACTTGGCAGTCACATAGTGCACTAAAAGATAATGCATTGGAATTAAAAATGTTATTTTTTAAAAAGCACTTGCTGGTTTGTTAGCCCTTTCTAGCTGGATGCCATGAAGTAGCTTCCATTGTTGAACCAAATATTGCTTTTAGAATAGATTATTTCAGTTAGAAGGAACCTACAACAATCACCAAGTTAAAACATGCTTTAAGGGCCTAGTCCAAATGCCCCTTAAAACACTGACAGGCTTGTGCATTGACTGCCACTGGAAGCCTGTTGCAGCATCTGACAGTGCTCTTGGTAAAGAAATGCTTCCTAATGTCCAGTCTGAACCCACTGTGGTACAGCTTTGAACCATTCCCAAGCATCTTATCACTGCACACCTTCTCTGGGGAGTAGTTCAGCACCTCCCTGCCCACTTCCCCTCTGGAGGATGCTGTAGAGGGCAATGAGGTCACCTCAGTCTCCTTTCTACAAACCAGACAAGCCCAAAGCCCTCTGCACCCCTGAAAGGACACCTCCTTCCAGGCCTTTCACCAGCTCTTCTGCCTTTCTGTGCACACATACAAGGACCTTCCCATCTTTCTTAAATGATGGGGTCCAGAAGTGCACACAGCACCCAGGTGAGGCGGCATCAGTGCTGAATGCAGCAGGATAATCCTCCCTTCTGAGCAGCTGGTCACAGCATTTGACAGAGCCCAGGATGTGCTTTGCTCTCTGGGCTGCCAGAACACCTTGCTGAGTCCTGAACTGCCAACCAGCACCCTGGAGCAGAACCTGGCACTTAGACTTGTTAAATTAATCATGGCCCAATGCTCCAATCTATCCAGATCCCTCCACAACAGATCCCTGTTTTTCAAAGTCTAATCTATATTCCAGGTAAAAGACCTATTTACAGTAAAAGCTCAGTAATTCTTCCTGCTAAACACTTGTGCTACTTTAAATTACTTTTTTTCCTCCTAAATACTGGGTTCTAAATAAGCAGGGGTTATATGAACTTCATAAAAATAGTTAAAGAAAACAGCTAATTCTAGACAGGCTTGAAAAGTGTGATCTGCTGCATTTGGAAGGGAGAAATAATATACTTCCAGTATTTATGTTTCTCTGTATTTCATCATTGTATTCTTATGACAAACTTGACCTGTGCAATTACTTCATTGGTGTGAAGTGAGCTCAGGCTCCTCACCTGCACCACACAACTGCAAGAACATTTTGATTTAACCAGTTCCCCAAGGCTTGAGCAATAACACTACCAGGGAGCTAGAGGATTAGAGGAGCTATAATAGGGAGTAAATTCTTAGGCATTATGAACTTAGAAAAAAACCTGTCACTATAACCTAGAACCTTACAGATGTCCCTGTAGAACTTCTGACACTACAAGAAAACTCCCAATCCTCAGTTTATGACAAATCCAGGGATCTGATGTATCTATGGATTATTGCACAGATATCACGTGGCAAATCTAACCCTGAAACATGGCTTCTGGATTCTGAGATACAAAGCAGAGATTATGTTAGTCACAGGAGGAGGTATGAAAGAAACTCAGTGTATGGAGCTCTTTTTAGTTATTGTTACCTTGCAGAATTAGTCTTGACAGAATAAAGCTTTAAAGTAATTAGTGTATCTGAAGAGAAGTTTTAAAGGAGAAGATCGAGAAGACAAAACTTGGAGTGATGACTTGTCCCTCCTCACTACTGGAAGAACTAGCAGACTTGCAAGGTTTTCTCAATGCAGTCTCTATGCCCACTATCCCTTTAGTAATGATGCTTTTTCACTTTGGAGTCAGTTATAAGAAACTCAGAACACTAAGCCATCCATCCACTAGAGTTACCTTTGATTTAGTCAGCTCTTACTGCAAACTAAGGATGTTTCTATACTGTGACTGCAGTATAAACAAAATTTATTTTACATTGGATTAAAATATTAATCTAAGTCACAACACTGCAATGTTCTGCAAAGGCTGCAAAAACAAATTGCTTGTATGACCATTTCAGGTATGAGTACACTACACAAGCATGTCTAAAATGAGTTAAGATGGAGTGCTATAATAATTTGGAATGGCACTGCAAGAAAACTACAGAGATACCATCATGCTTAACCAATTTTTTTTTTTTTGTCAAGAACCGAACAAATTAAGTGCCTCTTATTGAAAGAAATGTTCTCATCAGCAATGGCCTCAATCTTCTAGTGGAAATATTATCCATATTAAACAATACTTCAATATTTACAGTGCAGTTGACCCTGCACAGAAGTCACTAGAGTGTAGCTGAAGATGCAGAAGCACAGAGCCTGTAACAAGCACAGTCTGAAACCCATGACTCAGAATTTCCTAAAGCATATGGAGATAAGAACCCTTTTTTTAGCCACTGTAATGGAGTTTTTCCACCCACATCTAAGACTCTTCATTTAGTATCCAGGCCCTAAAACTGCCATAAGTGGTATCTCTGCAGTGATAGCCTTTTATAAATTCCAGTAGTGAACACTCAAAGGTGTTACTTACCTGCAGGAAAACCCAGTGCAATCTAGATACTCTAGAACACGTTGCACAAAGCCACCTGAATGAGGTCTGAGAGCCAAAGGCAGGGGAAGAGCCTGGGGAGGGAAGGGTGGCTGATGAGTGCAGCTCCATCAGCTCTGGGGAACTGCCAGGTGAGGGTTCTCAGCTGGGCACTGCAGTCCTGCCCCACCAGGGGCCTGTTAATGTGCAGCACCTGCACTCTGCTGGGAACAACTTCCAAAAAAATAGTGGCAGACTGGAAATTTTTCAGAGCACAGGCGTAAGAAATAGAGAAAATAATTCCTCTCCAGCATGTCTAGCACTGATGTACTGGGACATGGGAAATGGGTTTTCAGTTAATTCAGCCTGAGCAATGACTGAGGACAGTGCTTTACCCCTGCATACCGGAACTGAGGCAAAATAAGCTAGATTTTTTGGTGAGAGGCAATGCTGATCTTAAATGCTATGGAAACTGAAGTTACAAAGCAATCTCTGCACAACAATTACAGTTCTAGTTGGCCTCCTGTGCAATCTTCTTAGGCACTACTTTTAAGACAGCAAAGTACTGAAATAAAAAGGCAGAATTTATTATTTTCAGCCCATGAATTGCAGACTGAATGTGGACTGATTACAGCATCTTCAAGTAGAAAATGTAACTTCTCCAACTGTACCAACACATCAGAATTATTGAGCTAAGTTTTCAAACAGCAGTCTGAGAACTGCTCTTTATGGAGCTGTACATACATTGCTGTCAAGGAAACACACAGCTGTATTTTAACTCAAATATTAGAACAGTCAGGGCAGCCTAGTTCTCCTCCTCTCTATCAAAATACCTCTCAAGCTTCCTAGCAAAATGCTTTAGTCAGTGATTAGGTTTAGCATACCCTGAATATTTTAAGCTGTTTCATGTCACACAGCAATGTTCCTGAGGGCCACAGGTCTGAACTCTTCTGTCTTCTCACCTACAGAAACATTAATCTTCCAGATTTTGAAAGTACAAAACCAGAATTTTGACCTTTTTTTAGAAATGCAACAGATACCAAATTTTTACCATGTGTTCTGCTGTTCAGACTACAGCACAAAGCCTTCTGAGTCCCTGACTGCATGGATTAGTACTTTAGCTAATATTCACATCAGTTATTGTAACTTCCTAACATCATAGGTATCTTGAGAAAATTATAAATTGGAGAAAATCCTGGATTTCTATCTAATATTACTTAATGTTGAAGTGAAGAGAGGAGTGATGATTTGCTGGATCCAGAGGCACTTTTTCAATAAAGCCTCCAGTTGAGCCTACAGATCATTTCCTCTGCTTGGTGTAAGACTCCCTCCTACTTATATCTCACCTCCCTCTTTGATAGCAGAGTTAGGTGGAACTCCTGCATGGCTCCAAGCACATTTTTCCACTTCTGGCTGCAGTTGGGATGAAGTGTTGCTGGGAACATGGATCAGTGCTGAGTGACTGTTTACCTTCCCTGGGATTCAGTAATTTTATCTTGCTGAGACAATCAAACCCTGACTTCAGTTGTACAGTGCATCACTAAATCTCCATCAGTGTTGTCAGGATCAGTGAATAAGGGACCAGTTACACAGGGTTCTCAGTAAAAATGCTTTTTTTTCAATAATGGTTTTACTTTATTTTACTTAATTTTCCCTGGCTCAGCTCAATGTTGAAAGGAAAATCAATCTCCAGGAAACACATGCTGCATTTCCATGTGAGAGCAAAAAGGAATATGCATAGAGGAACCAATTTCTTCTGCTCCCAGGAACAGGACTACTGGGTTACAGCTGGAATTCATTCTAATCAGTGCTCATTATACTCATCAGCTTTCTCCTGAGTTTGCTGCACCTAATCTCAAACAGCTGTAGTGAGGGGTTTATCAACCTTAACACTTCTACATCTTTCCACCTGTGTAGAAAGATCTCTTCACTGTCTCCCCAGTAAAAGAGACCAATTAAATCAGCATTAAAAATGGAAAATGGTACACAATTATAAACATGGTGAAATACCCAGTATCATACTGCTGGCCGTGGTTAAAGAACTCCATTGCATCTATACCTGATTCACAAACCGAATAGCATTTCAGTGGGAGCAAAACAAGTTATTTCCATTTAACATGCACAGTGATCTGAGGGGGCAGGGGAGCACCGTTAGGTTCTTTTGGCAACAAATATACTGTTGTATACTTATATCTACAGCCCAATGATTTTTGAGCCCTGCTGTTCCAACTTACAGGTGAACCTAAGAAGTTTAAGGCCTGAATTTGATCTCTTAGCTTTATTTTGCAAGGTCTCTTTCCTGTGCCTTCTTCTCCCCAGGTTTGTTTTGTTCTTCTATTCCTCAGTCTTTCTCCCACACTTCAGATATCTGCACCCTTTGTCAGTTTTGACAAAATTGCCAGTCAAGTTTTGCTTCCCTGGAATTGTTCAATACCTCCTATTTTCCACAGATATCCTCTGCAATCTCGCTGCTGTTAAACTGGTCCTACTCTTTACAAGCCATGTTCAGATGTAAGTTATAAGCACTGCCACACAATTTACTGCCAGGCAAGCCCACAGCACACACAGCCCACAGCCCTGCCTCTCTCTGCTGAGCTGTGCCGTGGATGCACTGCTGACTGAAGCTATTCCATATGTTAGCCCTATACATTCATATTCCAGAAATGCTGCAAAAAAGAAAAAACAACATCCAACCCTCTCAACACGGACATATGTTGAGATCTGCTACATTCATCCACTTACTCAGTGCATCTGTAGCCGAGATAACAGTATTTTTCAACAGAACTGCATCAGAAAATTCATGATTGCAGGGCCTTGTGCTAATTATACCAGTCTCTTCTTCAATAAAGAGATAAGTTAAAGTGGAAAAGAATCTAACTTCAATTCATTCAAAACAATTTTTAATATTAAACTAATAATATTTCTCAGTAGGCTTTCATTACAGAAGACTTAATAGGCTCTCATCTGCTAAGTTGGTCCAGAGGAATTATGACTGATCCTAGACTGGGAACTGGAATTTTTAATAAGCTGATAACAGAGCATGAGCCTGCTGTGACTATGTCAAGTCTGTAGCCATCTGATTCCCCAAGGCCAGACAGATGTCTTTCAATATTTCTTTATTTTCTCAGTCTCTTCTATCAAGACCCAGTTTCCCATCTCCCTGCTGGGCTGGTGTCAGGCTGGGGCTACCTCAGGTCCAAAAGAAAACACAGCATTTTACACACTCTGAATGGCCAAACCAGAAAAGCAGCAAACACACCTTCTGTGATGTGAGGAGGGAAAAAAGTCGTGGTCTGTGTTCCCCCAGTGCCTCTGGCTCACACAGTAGGTGCTGTGGGTTCTCTAGCTCACCTGCAGAGCCTGACAGCAGCTGGGGCTCATCTAACTCTGACCCTGTGTCTGGGTGTATACAGTCCCTTGTTTTTAGAAGGGCAAAAATAAAGCCAGAAGTTACAAATTAAAATTATCAACAAAAGTTATTTAGATGTGTTAATTGCAGCAACAACATGGTAAAGTCCAGATTCATGACTTTCCTTTTCATCTAAACTCCCCATTCTCACACAGTGTACATCTGTGTTACAATTTTATGCCTACACATTATTTTATATCACTTGCTTCTGATTTTTTAAAAGCACAGTTGGGATAGGCCAGGAGGAAAAATATCTAAAGACAACTCTAGTTGGTGCTACTCACTGTTCCAGAGCTTCAATTAATCATCTAAATATTATTTCAATGTGCTTAACATAATTGAAATAGAGACTTAGAAAACAGCAAGATATTTGCATGGGAAGCAGAGCAAGAATAATTCTTAAAGAAGTGAGGGAAATGTGTGGGGGAAGTGAAATCGAGCAGCACCTAAAAATAGATGGCATTAAAATACATGACTTGCCAGTTATCTCAAGAGTAGCCACTAGGGTCTTCCTGAGTAGCTAAGACCAAAAAAATAAAATCTCTCACCATTCTCTGCTTCCTCTAATGTGTCTACTGTGAGTCTGAGGTAGTCACAAAAAAAATCACTGAATAGGCAAACAAAGAAAATATTATGTCCATTATTAACCATTATTATGCTTATTTTATTAGTTTAACAGCTGACAGAAGACTGAGAAATTAAAGTTGCGAGATAACAAATGCTCATTTCTGTATGTCAGGATTGTTTCATTTGCAATTTTGCAGAAATTCTGCCTAAAGCCACATTGGCTGCAGTGAATTAGATACTGCAAATACACATCCCTGTATCCACAGGCAATGCTCTTAAAATGGAGCAGCCTGTCCTGAGTTCCCACTGAGCTATAACAAAATGTTCAGTGTGCAGGTTGCATTCTCAGTAGAGTATGAACTGTGAATGCACTGAAGACATGAACAGCAGCTACTGACCAGCCACACCTCAGTCACCTCTCCACACCCTGAAACCACCAACAAACAAGGGATGATGTGCTATGGAGTGTCTGTTAAACCACATCAACATGAACAGGTACATTTGAGATGCATGATTACCTCACCTGAGAGCGAAATCTTTAAAATTACTTTCTATGGGTTTGAAAACCCTTTTTGTGCTATTAACCAGGTGATATTGAGGGGTTTTTCAGATGATTTAACTGTTTTTAAAAGATTTTACATTCTGAATTGTGTTCTTGCATTTCTTTTCATGGTATATAGTATTTGTTCTGTTTGGTTTAATCTAATAATAAGTTTTTAAAATTTAACAATTACCTTGTAAAAGCCATTCTAAAAATGCTCTATAACTGGCACCCACCAATAGAAATTAAAAGTAGAACAGACAAAGAAATGCTAGACAGTGCAAAATTCAATGGCACTGCAGAGATGGTACTCGAGCACATATCCCAGCTGAGTGCAGCTTTTATAGTTAAAAAGATTAGCTATTTCCTGCAGCAGCAATAAAAATGTGTGATCACATATTTAATTATCAGTTATTGGTGATGTAGCTTAATCATTCTTTAGGGTTTAATTCCCCAGCTCAAAGAGCTGCATCCACACAGTTGTGAGAGTTAGGACAAATATCAGTGTTAAGCCTGATATAGAGAAAAAGCCAACAAAACCAGAACCTTATTTAAGGCCCCATAAACAGGGCGAAGCACAGAAGCAGAATATTTGTATTCAACAGAATAAGATGAGACTCCAAAATTCAAGCAATGAGATTTTATGGCTTACTCTTGTGACTGCTGTGCTCCAAGAGATCAGTTTCAAATAATGAGAAAGTACCCCTCAAGCAGACAAAGTTCCAGTGATAGCTATGCAGAAGCATCAACTTTGAATTTTATTCCATAATAAATACAAATTTTAGTATCTTCTTATGATTATAGTATCTCCTGATTTACTGGGAACAAGGGAGAAGTATAGGATGTATAGGAATAAGGGAAGGAGATACAGGGGTAAGGGAAAAGTATGTCATATTTATGTATAACATTATCATGCATAAATAATATATGCCATTCAATTAAAACACATTCAGCCACTCTGAGACAATTTGCAGTCCATCCAGAGCTCTGGTAGAATTTTCAGTCTGTCTTAGAATGGATTATACAAAGTTTTCCAGTGCTTTGCAGAGTAAGTTTCTGCTGACTGTGGAGGCTACTCCAAAGTCTGGAGACCTTTTTATCTCTTGCTAATTTGTATGTTTCTTGTAATCTTGCAGCTTCCTGGGCAACACTTCTATCCCAGTAATGAAGTTGGTTTCTATACTGACTTGCACTAAATGATAACAGATCTCTCTAAGAGATTCAGCAATGGAACAGATCTCTCTAAGCATACCATGAGGCAGTGCTGGTGCAGCAATGGGAGCCATGTGCTGGAATTCAGCAATGGAACAGACCCTGAAGCTGGAGGCAGCTGTGTGAAACCTCCTGAGGGCACAGCTGGATTAGCACAGTCTGTATCAGCACAACCTGCCCTTGCATGATTGACATGCAAAACTATCACCTACTGCAAGTTCTCCAAGTCTAACACAGCTTTTTTTTTTGTCAAAATTTTCATAAAAACCAACCAACTGAAATAAATTTCTTTCTTATCTCTATTTACTGGTATACTTTGGAAAAGATTATTCACTGGAAAATCACTAAAGAAAAACTTATGCATTTGGCCCCTAATGTCAATTTAAATACTACTTTAGGAGTAAAACTGATTCCACGTAAAATGTCAATATATGGAATTATTAATTTTTGTCTGCAATAATTCAGTGTTTTGAAATTTAACTGTAAAGTGTATTGTGCAATCAGAAATGTTCTACAAGGGTCCAACAAAATCTACCTTGTCTAGAATATGGAAAAAATAATAGTCTGCCATGGCAAATTCCTGGAAGAGCCTTTTAAGCCACCAAATCTACAGAGTGATGGGTGACTTGGGGGCAGAGATGAAATCCCTCCTTGTGTACCTATATGAGGTATATGAGGCAGGATTTGGGGACTTCATTCAAGGTGAGGGACCGGTACTTTTGACAAGATGTGCAAATTCCAAATTTCAGTGCTACTGGAGGAAAAAAACGAAACTACAATAAAAAGATCTTCACAGTAAGAAGAAATATAACATCTCTTGGTTCCTCGAGATTCTTTTCCACAAGAATACAAATCTAAGGTGTAAATTTGACCATTTCCCTTCAGCAGAAGAGTCCCTGTTGCTGTGGTGCAGCCACACTGACTCCTGTGAGCCTCAGCAATCCGAGGCTGGACCTGAGATTAATGCTGGCTACCACAAAAACAGGTTTTATTGAACCTGACATGCAGTCAGAAGGGAGAGGAAATTGGTTAAATTTAAGCTGTTTGAGCAAGCTTTGCACTCTGTTGCTATCACACAGCTATAAAAACACCCAATGGGTGTTGACAAAATAGGGTTACACACACGCAAGAATAATTTTAGCTCATCACGAATTCGAAACCTTTAATTTTTGGAGCTGTGTGTCAGACACACACACTCCCACTTGCTGCAGATGGAAGTAAGGCTTCTCTAGTAGGTCATGCATGTTACACAACAAATACACAGGCAAGTATATCTCTTATAGATGTTTATATAAGCATCATATTAATAACTACATAGGTATAAGCAGTAAATCTATAACTTCATCTCCTTCAGTTCCTTCTCCCACTAGAAAAAAAAATAGGAATCTCTCTAGAAAAGTTATGGGGTTATTCTAATATTAAAATAATTCAGAAAGATGAGTTAGCTTATCAAAGAATATTTGAGGAATGCCAAGACAATAATATGGGTTGGGACAGTACTTCAAAAAATGTGATATTCCCATTCAAACATCATCATTTAAGTACTTTGAGGATTTATGTAATGGGATAAATTTATCCATTAACAATATCAGATAACTACAAGGCAGAGTTATTTAATACAACATCACCACTAAATACACATAATGAAAATGCTGCATTTTGGTCACATCCAATTCCACCCGAAATACAGAGAGCACATATATTCCTGTTATTTTGGCTTTGAAATCAGTTTTTTCTTGACAGTTTTCAGAAAGCTATGGCTGTTTAAGAATTAGCTTTTCAGAGTGGATGCAAATATCAAAAAAAGCATTTGTGCCAACCCTTTTTATCTTTTTTTTTTTAATCTTTTAAAAGCCAGGCACATGGTTTTTAAGAACTCTCATTTGTTGCAGAAGTATTTCCACACACACAAGGAAACCACACAGACTTGGTGCACCTGAACTCCACAAAACATTACTCTCACCGATACAGCTCTATTCCACTCCCTTTATTCTTTGTTGTGGTTTCACAGAAATACTGCCAGGTCTCATCTTGGCTCAATTTAATTTACAGAGAGGCTGCTTTATTATTTTAATATTATAGAATTATGCCTTTATTACATATTTAACTGTTTTGCTTTTACTGCCATCAAATTTCTTCATTGAAATAAACGTCATCAGCAAAGTCTGAATTTTAGAGTATCCCTTCATGCAAAGAGGTGATGTCACATCAAAGTAAACCATAATGGCACTGGAAAAAAGGGGACATTTTAGAATGTCATTATTTTAAAATTTTGTCATTTTTCCATTCAAAAGGAGAAGAAATTCTTAAACTTGATACTTACTTAAAAACATATGGTGTACAAGCAATTAATGTTTCAAAAGTTACTTATTTTATACTTCAGTTTACCATTTACCAAGAAAAGATCCTTTGAATTTTTTTCTTTATACATCCATTCAAATTTTTAACACAATAAAATTGGAAATGTTTACCACAGGCAATTAATTAATCATTGTGAAATGACTTCATGCATGTGCTTCTCTAGCCTTGTGAGGAAAAAAAAAAAAAGATGGCTTTCCTTCAATAAATACTAATTTCAGGTTAGGTAGAGGTAAATTACGTATACCATTTGAATAATAATGCAGAAGGGAATAATGAAGAACAGGTCACCTTAAATAAGGCCTGGAGATTCAACAAGACATTTCAGACTGTACCATTTAAGGCATAGATTTTCCACCCTACTCCGAGAGCATCCATTGAGTGAATGGTAAGAGGGCTGGAGGAGGGTGGTTGGAATACTGAGATGGGCAATTTCCAAGAGCTGTGGAGGGAGGTCACTGGAAAGGCCTCATTTATAGCAGAAAATGGAGATGCTTAACTTTCCCATAACTCAGGGTTTAAGTGCTGGGTTAGAGGTTCACACCCAACCATTTACACTCACATTTTACAGCTTCTTGATCCTGAGTGTAATAACTCCTCAGAAAGGTTTCTCTTTTTCACTATTGACCTTGAAGTCATGTGAATGGTTTCAGGGACTCACGTATCATAACCAGAGAGAAAAAATGATTTTTTCTTTAAAATGTTACAGGAAAAGGACTGACAGGATCATTTTAATGAGTCAAACTAATTAGATTTTTCAGGCATTGACAATTGACACGTTCCTCATTAACACTCTTCCCATTTAATTAGCATAAGAGGATTCGGTGGCATTTTTCTCCTTAATAAAACATTGCAGTTTTTAAACTCACACAAATACTTAGTAGATTTAGTAAATAAATAAAAAAATCTTTTGAAAGAATAAAACAAGGGTAAAGACTATTATGTTAAGTCTTTTCAAGATAAAATACTCTGCCTTTGTTCAGCAGAATTAGCAAATTGCAGGGTTAATTTTATGAGACCTTTTACAAAATAAAGATTTAACAAAAGCAGTAGAAAATGGAGATAATCAGAGACCTTAAATGTGAATTGTATAGTGGGATTTTGCATTTTCCACCTTTGAAAAAATATCTGTAGCTTGCAGCTGGTTGTGTTTCAGGCACACTGCTCCTTAGTAAATGATCACCTCGTTTGAAAAGCAAGATTAGAAAGATTTTTCCCCTCAGTTTCTAAGGCACAAATTGCACATCAGTAAAATCCTCTCCAATTTATAAAAAACTGGGTAGAAGATAAAGACTCTGTCAATCACTGTAGCAGATCCTCAGGATGGCTTGAAACCTTACACCCACCAGCTTTGATTTGTATATATACACCTTATGGAAATGAGACCTTTCCTTCTAAGTAAGAATTTTGAATGCAAAGTTATTTAACTGTGCTCTGAATGACACAGTTACAGCTTAGCAGGTTTACATGTAAATACTCCCTGAAAACAAAGCACTAACCACAATGCCTCAAACCCTTCTTTGGTATTAGAGCCAGGCAGTGACCTGACAGGAGAACGCTGTGCTCCGCGTGTGAGCAGTGAAGGATGTGCTCTGAACTGAGTCTGCAGTTAAATGGATATTGACAAATGGATTATTGGTCCTGCCTGTTGTCCGCTGTTCCCTATGGCTGTGGGGGCTAGGACCTGCTGCATAAAGGGAAAACAAATGATGCTTTGGCATCTGTACCTAAATTGATTTTCACTAAGTCACTACAGGTCCAGCAGGGCCACCTATAAGGCCAATCTTAAATCAAATCCCACACTCATTGCTTTGAAGCCTGCCCAAGAAGCAGCATGCACAGGCACACTGGTGGATCTGGCAGAACTAAGCCTTGTATCTGTAGGGCACAGCTGACCTGAGGGGCTGTTTCAGATGCTGGGTAGTAAAGAAGCTGCAGAATCATTTAGCTTTGAGCACAGGAGCAGCTCATCAGTGTGTAAAACCCATATCCTTGTCACATGGAGCCACGTGTCTGATTTCACACATGCATATTTACCACCCACTGAGGACCCAGACTAAAGTACCCAAACTGCTGAACTGCTCGTTTATTTCCTAATTCCCAAATCTGCACTTTAGCCACAAACATCTTCATTCCATTAGGTTAGTAAATAACATCTAAAAATGCAGACCAGACTTGACCTTAAGGGAGGCAGAGCGTACTTGGTGAGCAACACCTGGCTTCAAAATGTCTCTTGAGTAAAGCAGAATAAACTTGCATCTTTCTTCTTACAAGAAGTCTCATTTACTTCTGAGGCTCAGTTAAAGTCTTTTAAAAGTGAAGAATTTGATACCAGTGCCTCTTTCCTCAGGGAAAAGACAAAGTCCTAGGCAAAACACATTCAAAAAGACTCCTGACCTCATGGAAATAGGTTGACAGTTCTGGAGAAGTCTCATTAGCTGTTACTCTGTTCTTATCTTCCCACATCAGCTTTTGGCCACACTGAGAGATGGGATACTGGGCCTGGTGATTGTTTTTCCTCTAAGCCTGCACAGCATTTCACCTAACTCAAATTCTGCCAGTGAATAGGTCTAAGATAGTTCCTACCCTTCCAGGTAAGCATTTACATGTGGAGGCAGGTCATAATTCTACCTTTCTATTTTTATTCACAAAAATTCAAGAGTTATTACTAGGACTATTTTTAATAATCATCTGTATAAATTTGAATTTTAATTGATATAAAATTAACGTGTACCAGTTTTTTAAACATTTAGGTAAAAAAATCCCCCTTTTAATCAACACTACAGGCAGTCTATTCTCTTATCTGCAGAGACAGGCAGTTCAGACTAAAAAGAATTTTGCCCACAGACGATAGTTAATTATCACTCAAAATATTTGTTAAAATTAAAAAAAAGGCAAATACAAAAACTTTCACTGCATTAGGGCATACCAGACAAACTCACTGCACAAAATCACCTCATCTATCAGGAGATCAGATTATTGGGATGAAAACTAGTAATCAAAGACAAAATTCTTAACCTGAGGCACTTCTGGGCAAAGAAGTGTTCCACAAAATTCTGATATCTCTAAAGAATATGTAATAGGTGTTTCCAGAGCCAAGCTGCTGAAAGCAATCTTTCTGAAATGCAATTTATTTTTTTAAAACGGGTTAGAGTGGTGTGTTCTCTACATTAGTACCTTAGGAAAAAACCCTGAATGCAGTGTTACACTGCAATTGCAGAGTACTGTGGGATTTGGTTACCAATATTAAGGCCCCACAGAAGTTAACATCAGCTACAGCAACTCTTTGTTATTGCTCAGTAAAGCACAACACAGGAGAGATCTTAATACTGATTTGGGATCTCATGTCCTGTTCCACAAGAGGTTATTTCATTAACATGCCTTCTCTCCAAGAAACATTTACCAAGGACAAATTAAATGCTTCTCAGGGAGAAGTCCTGCATCTACTACCATAGTTACAGCCAAACCATCTTTTCCTTTCTAACTAGGATTGACTACACAACCAGAAAAATAAGCAGATTTAATTTTTTTAAAAAACCAAAGTTACTTTTCAAGAGTTTCCCAGAAGTACCATTTGCCAGCTTACAGAGACTTAATTTCATGTCTGGAGTAATTTCATTGGTGTATAGGAGTGATAAGGAACCTTGAAGAAAGTTTCTGAAGAAAACCTAGAGACTGTTAGATTGCCACACAATGACCATACAGTTGTCTTGCACCTTAAAACAATTACCTCTGTGTATGAAGACTGCTGTCTAAAAGATAAAGGCTTATTTCACGTCCTTGTACCAAATCTGTTGTGGATGTCTGAGTATTTCAGTCACCAGGTGCTGCACCAGGAGCCTTCCAAAAGCTCTGCAATTCCATTCCACCAGCAGATGATACCCAAATCTAATCAGTGCAAATCCTTCCTCATATTCACCATTTCTACTCTGAAATAGTGACTGGAAAAGGGAGTATTTTGATTTCACCTTGTAAAGAGAAAAAGTGAGTGCCACATCTATATTGGTTTGTTTTGGCTTTTTTACTAGCATATTTGAATCTTCTTCCATTCTTCATTCCATTCCTCTCAATGTCAAATTCTTTATCATGCCATGTAAGTGGGTCTTACTGTAAAATAACTGAACTCTGAATTGTGTTGAACTGTGAATGTTTGCATTATGAATATCGTATCACACTATTCTTGCATAAGAGTACCTGCTGATAATCTAAGTTATGGACTACAGGTTTTTCACTTTCAGATTTTAGATTTTCACATCTTATTCTATCATGTTTTCTTTTTCTCTATTTCTGTTTTTTATGATTTCAAGTTGTTTAAAGTTATGGCTCTGTCTCGAAATGTAATTCTCCAAAGTAAGGACCATCTTTTTTTTTTCCTTTTCACATGATTAAGCTATTCAAAACAGGTCTCAAGGCAGTGATTTAACATTTGGAAACACAAAGATAATGAGATTTTCTGGCTCAAAGTAAATCATAGCTGTTGCATATCTTGACAATTTTGTGCTTGGATACTTAACTTTAGGGATCCCAAAACCATTAATCTGGAATGCATCTATAAATTTATAGAATGTTGTACCAATGGATAAAACTTCTTCCTGACTCACTTAAATATGTGTTTACTAATTCATGTATTTTAGGTGGCAAAGCAGCAAATGTGTTCAGGGTGTGCTGTCTGCTGCTGAGAGACAGGGATGTCTGAAAGAGACGATACAACTCACCTTTTACCAAAGAGCTGTCTCTATTTTTATCATGCTATTTAGAAGGATTTCAGTTAAATAAAACCCCTCAAATCTGTGGCTATTAGGAGTGCCACCCTATAACAATATTGTAACCAAAACGGATTGACAAAAATTACTTCTCCAGTGCGTTTGGTTTATCTTTGCAGCCTTGGGTCTATTCAATTTCATTATTTCCAAAGCATATGCAGTTTCTGCTTGGCCTTTCCTAGAGCTGCTAAGGGGAGAGTATCACTGGAGGTGGTGGGGAAGCAGCTGCATGATCAAAATTATGAGGTTGACAAAGGAAAGTAACAATCAACTTGGTAGCTTTCAGGTTATTTTAATTTTTTTAATTAGCTATCAAGCTTTTTCCTTTTATCGTTTTTCAAAATATTTTTCAAACGTATCCAAAATTTTCTAAATCTACTTTCAGTAGTAACCTTGTTCAGAAGGTCAGTCCTGCTCAGTCAAACACTACCCCAAACATCTGCTGAGGAAAGATTAACACTTCACTACCTAAACACAATATATGGAAATCCTCACAGAGCAGGTACTGCTGAATGAAATTCACATACACACCTAAAAAAGTGGACTACAAAGAAATTAGAAATACATATAAAATTAGAAAAATTAGTTATGAGTCAACCAAATTTCCAGTTTGAATTTTTTGCCACAGAAGCAAATTTCCATGGTTTTGGATATATTAGACATCCATAAGCACAGAATACTACTGTGACTCTCCTTGAATAATCACTGAAAGGCCTGGTGAAAATTAATTTATCCATACCCAAAGCACAGATATTTTATTGTTTTAAGATCATGAATAAGATCTTTAAAAGCTTTGGTAGTATTTGCAATTAGTAAGTGGCTTAATTGAGTCTTAATTCTGCAATGCCAACCAAGAGACAACAGTGACAAGCAGGGAGGAGGCACTTTACTAATCCATATTTGTTCTAACAGAAGATTCTGAAATTCTTCCTGGCCAGTTTTAACCACCTGTAGTCATGACCCTTGGCCTTGCACATGTTGGCTAGCAGCCACAATTATTTCTGAGAGTAGAAGTTTTTTAATTTTTTAAATTTTAATTATTTGCAAGGGCTTCTTGAAAGAACATGTGCAAGCAGAATTGGAGATGAATGTTCCCACTGCAGGAGGTAGGAGAAAGGACTTGTTCTCATAAAGTTCATGAAGGTGCATCTGTGAGGCTGGTTAATACAAACTATAGAAATGCATGCTGACAGTCAAGAACTTGTTAAAAGAGAATCTTTGTATTAAAAAAAGCCTGAAGGTTTTTTTTATTATTCTATTTAATGCAGTAATCCATAAATATTGTAGAGTCCTACTGAGAAAATATTCTTTGGAGGAGAAAAGGGAAAAATATTTTCTGCCATTTGTAGGCTGGCATGGTATCACTTTAATGTTGCAGTCACAAATGGAGCTAAGCACACACTGAATGCCTTCTATTTCTATTTCTCCACATCAAAAGAATTTTTTCCTGCTGACACAGCAAAGCTGACAACATGCTACAGTAATCAATGCTGCCTGTGTCTCAGACAAGCCCAAGTAATGCAGGCTTTGAATGCCTGCAGATTTGCTGTCAGTAACAAGCTGTCCTGAATAACCTGAGGAACAGCAAACAGAGCATCTCCCCATCACCTGCTGCCCAAAAACCTCTGCCATGTCTTTAGGAGGCAAGACAGAATGTGCTGTCACTGACTTCAGACAAGCATCACAAAAACACACCAAGGAAAAACCTGTTCTTATGGATTGTTCCAAGGTAATGAAGGCACAAAGGGCCTCCTCCTCAGCATAACATTTTCATCTTCACTAACACTGCATCACACAGATGCTGTGTGATGTTATGAGCTGAGGCAGGGACACAGGCACACAGGGTGGATCAGGTTATGTGTGAACAAGCCCCAGTTTGGTATCAGGAGCCTGCCAGGGTGACCTGCTAACACAGAACACCAGCACTGCTTTACTGCTGCTGGCTGCTGTAATTAAAGGAGTCTGCACAAGAAAGGATACTGCACAGGGACTCCAAGGGTATTTAGGAGCTCCAAAACACTGAGGTAAATTAAATGCTGGAAATTGAAAATGCTCCAAGTATTGTCTCATATTAGAAGGGATTTTGCTTCATAGTTGTACTGGATATACTTAAATATGTATTTTCTCCAAGCTTTTATATTAGAGGTCTCACACAGTTTCCTAATTGCCAGTGTAAATTGCAAGATACTTTATAAAAATGAAAACAATTCCTTTTCTCAGCATTCCTGTAATTTTGTATCAATGGCTCAAGGATATATTTCCACATGTACTCACATAAAAGAACAAACATAGTCTCTATTTAAAAACTTCAGTCCGTGCACAAAATTTTACCTTTAAATTTCTTATTCAACTTTTCATCTACCAATCTCTTTTCCCCTTTTTAAAATAAGAGGTGGATAGAATTTAATGCAATTAATACCTAGGGACTCTAAGGATAAAATTAAACTTTTTCTTTTGAAACCAGGATATTTTAAATGGTACTGTAAGAAAATGCTTTCAATTGACATTGGATTCCTTTGCCATCACACTTTTTACTGTCAGATGTCCTCACATACATAGGAGCCCTTTTGGATAGTCTCCTGTATGTCCACAAAGTCCCTGTACACATATATCCCTGCATAAGCATAAGTGAAAGTGAAAAATGAATGCATGCTTTATCCTTTCTTTTTAGATAGTGAGCATATGTTCATTGTCGACAGCTACAGGACATGAAGTTTCAACTTCTGAATAGCTCAGGATTCAATAAAAAGATAAAAAAATTACATTCAACCAGCTCAAAGACCATAATTTTAAGAAACTTAGTCTGCAAAATGGAATTCTAGAATGAAAGTAAACTGAAACTTCAGCATGTTAGGATGTCATGTCAGATTGCAGCAGAACTAAATTCTAACCATTTGCAGAGAAAAATAGGTGCATTTATTTTAGATCAGAATTATTTTTAAGGACATTTCCTGACATTTTCTGTCAAGCTGATGTTTCTACAGGATATTTGGGCATTTTATTTTTTATGCTTGTATAGATAAAGGAAGAATTCTCCCGCAGATTAGAATAACAAAGGATTTCTGTTCCCTTTCTCATTCTATAAAAAAGAATCTACTTCCTGGCATGTCCTACCTCCTTTCATTTAGAAAATTCTCTTGAAGGCTGGCAATCCCTTTGATTTCCCCTGTCTCTAGGCAGCACTTCATAATCTACATATCTTGATTAGTTTGTCCTATAAATTTTATACTGTTACAAAAAATTAGTTAGTGGTTGTTAGTACAGGGTAAATCTCTACACAGTTGTGTTAGAAAAAGTCTGTAACCAGTTAACTTGTTGCAAAAGAAACAAGTGAAAATGGTAATTCCTCCCACCCTTTACAGGAGCATAAACTGGTTTCCAGCAGAAAATTCAGATCCTTCTTTGTAAGACTCCAGTGCTCTGCTGAGTTTGTTTCTTGTTCAGCCTCAGCAAACCATATAATATCAATTACATTTTTCCACTCCCTTTTACTGTTTTCTGTACTAAAATATCTTCCTATACTAAAATTATTTTCTGGGATAAAAATATCCTCTACTTTGCAGACTACTTGGATGATAGCTGTGCTCCTTGGACACGAGTCTAACACTCTGATGATTCCCCTTTTTCCGCACTAAGACTCTTCTGCATCACACAACAACCACACTTACCACTTCCAAAGCCAAGCAAATCTTAAGGGCTAAATTGCTAAACCAAAATAAGACATAGTGCATGAAGACTACAAGAGAGTATTTATCTACTTTATTTTCCTTAAGGGCAGGATAAAGGATGGTACAGACTGCAGCACTAAATGCCAGTTAACACTAACACTCATCTGGTGTGCTGGACACAGCTCCAGCTGGCACAGCCCTGCAGCTGACCACGGAAGGAACGGAGATGTCTCATGCAGGGAGAAGAATTCAGGGGTTTTGTTGTACTGTACACTCAAGACATCCTTTGCTTCTCCCACATAAACTCTAATAAGTGTCACTTGTAGCATTTTTTGTTGTTTTAGGTGATGTTTGACTTGATCATGTGAACATTATAAATGACTCAATTTTTCTTTCTCAAAAATAGCTGCTCCCTTTTAGCTTCTCCAATAAGGACACACTGCTTGGAACAACAGTTGCAGCAGGCACTGCACACACATACAGCATGCACAGCATCTAGACAGACAAGGGGAATAAAATGCAAGAAAGCAGAGAAAAACATACTTGTCCACAGTCTTGATTTTTAGCAAGTCATTACCAAAACAAAAGGCTTTAATTCTCCCAATTATTCTTTAAAAATATGTTTTACACTAAGTACTCTCCCACTGAAACAGTTATTGAAAAATACTTTTAACCAAGGAATTCAATTTCAGATGTGAGCAGCTTGCTCTGAATTGCGTAGGCAGCACGAGAACACTGCAGAAGTGTTAGTGTAGAAGTAACATATAAGTGCATGAATAACATCTCACTGACTTAACTGTGAAATATGTTCTTTTGGCATTCATAATTAGGGGCAGAACAGATGGTGAAAGCTTAATATGTCCATTAAAATAAATTATGTTGCCAGTGTTTCCTTAGTCTATAAAACTTTGATTGGGTTGGCTATTTCAGATTGGTATTTTTTGTTCTCCTTGGAATGGTTCCTGTACATATGCTGGGGAGTATTTTGTATTGTAACTGCAGCAGAAAGGGAGAGAGAAAAAAGAAATTTGATGGGGAATGCTGTCTAAGACTAACAACACTTTTAAATGGGAAAACTCTGATTTAATTTTCTCCTCCCTCCCTTACAATCCTGTTCTTCACTAAAAGAGAGCCTAGTTGTATTCTCCTTACTCTCTCACTTTCAGCATGTCAGAGGCTTGGAAACAATGCATCTTCCTTTGTTTTCCCTCTTTAAATGATCAGTAAAAGCCAAGATCTGTTTTATGTATTGCTGAGTTGCATTTCTGAAGTACAGCACGTGTATTGTCTAGGCCACTATTTGCAAGATCTGAAATATATTTACTTATTCATTAAGAACCAACAAGGGGTTATATAAAATAAGCACATGCTGTATTATTTAGAGTATTTTTAGATAATATTTGGAAATAAAATGAGAGCAATATCAGAATATGAGGTTACAACAAACTCCTTCCTGTATCTGGAAATAACTTTTAAGAGTTGAGAGCACTGTTAGGATATGAAATTAAATATTTTACAAGTAAGAAAGGAGTAGGGAGTGAAAACGGCTTTGAAACCTGAGCCAGTTGGTGCCTGGCAGCTGGAAAGCCACTTACTTGCCAAGCTCAGGGCTCCCCTGAGCAGTGGGATCCAGGGACAGCCAAGTTGCAGCACCTCCTGTTCTGCTGCCCCTGCACCAAACTGAGCAAGGAGAGGCGGCTTGAGGAAAGAGACATTGCTACTACATTGGATTTATTTTTGATTTGCAAAAGAACATTTTGGGGAAGAAAGGTGGACAGCCACAGATTAGGACAAACTTCTAAAAGTAGAGTAAAAGTGTGAGTCACAAATCAGCATAGCTTCACCACAGAATCATTAACACCATTCTTCAGGCTGACCCTCATATCTTTGAAAAACATCTGTAATTTAATTTGGGTGGGTTTCTGTTACATGGAATATAAACAGCAGGCATGTCAGAGACTTAGAGAAGACGGGGTTCACTTTAAATACATATATGATATTAGATGTGTCAACTGCCATTTCTACCATTAAAAACCTTCCCTCAGTCTTTGCCATCTGTACCTTCTTTCCACTGCCTGGAGACCTGCTGCTGCTCTTATCTCCTTGCATGTCTGTGTTGTGCCTGATAAAAGATTCTGCTTTGTGAAGTGCAGACTAGTTCACTGCTTGCATTAATAGAAGCCATCACTGTTAACTACATTCTAAAATAACCTGTCCCAGAAAAATCAACAAGGGAAAATACTTCTATAGACATCATATGAATATCTTAAGATATATTTTAAAAAATAAACTAAACCTCACTAAACTATATTACATATTCAAAACTGAAATAAAATAGTGAGCTATATAATAAAAAGAGTAAATAAAACTCTAAATAAAAACAAACAAAAGAAGTGGTTGCATTTGGAAAGACTGTGCCATCAGAAGCATTGGAATAAAATCCTCAAAAGCAGCTATTTTATTTTTATGAGCAACAACCCTTTTTTGTACTAGAATCTCCATAGAATTTCCCTCATATTTCCATCACTGCAGAATGAACTCTAAAGAGATTTCTCTGTTAGCCGGCAAAAAACCAACTAATTAGAAACTGTAACATCTTTCAAGAGTCTTTATCAAACCTCCTGGTTAAGCCTAATTAAAATTTTCATTCAAAGCCAATTCTTCAATAAGGCAACAACACGTAGACAGTGTGATTTATACTAGGAGGTTGGAATTTCAAAATTCGATCTACTGTTGACTCTGGGAGATGAAGTGACAGTAATGGGGAAATGGGAAAAGGAAAGCACATTACCCAGAAGAGTGAGAAGAGGGGATACAGTCCATTAGCACTCCACATGATGAGAGTCTGTGCATCTTCTTGGTGTTACTTTAAGAACATTTTAGTACTTAAGGGCTCTATCTTGGACACCAAATTGAAAGGGACTCAGTTTTCCTCTCCACCCTAGACTTCCTTTACAGTCTTGACCAAGTCTTGTGCCTATTAATAATCTTCAGACATACAGAGATAGTGCTTTCCAAAAAAAGAGCAAGCAATTTTATACAAATGTATGTGAAATAGCACAGGAAGGTGGATCTTGATAAAGTTTTTACTATCTCTTTGATAGGCCCATTAATTTTTATATCCCTGCTAAGTGGAAAACTGTAGCAGAGAAACCAAGGCAGAAGTACCACAAATTGAAATCTTTTCACAGAGGTGGGAGGAATAAGGAGCAGTGGGAAGCCAGAACTATATTTGCATTATACATTATCTCACAGTTATAAACAATTTCAGTTCAGCTCTTCAGTAGGATCATTCAGAGGTAAAGACACTTATTCAAAATGTTACTTCAGTAAAAATTTCTGCACAATGAAATTTGAATGAATCTCATAGCTGCAGATCAAAGTATTCATGCTGCTTTAGCTTTGGTTCTGGGCTGCAGTACTATACTATGCAAACAAATTTTTGTCAGTATTACACCATTTCACTGCAAAGACAGTGTAATTCACATCAGTTTGGTATTCCCAAGCAGCCACTGCAGCTGGGAAACCATTACTTAATTAAAGAAAAGCATGAGTTCACGAAGCAAGCCAATTAGTGTTGGCAAATTTTAATCTCAGCATATTTCATAAAGCAGCATTTATTAAGAAAAATACCCCTCCCTTTCTCCATTAACCTATTAACATAACAGTATCTAACTGCTTCCATTCTGTGGTCATGTTTCAGATAAAGGCAACAGGATATGTGCTTTGGGAAGATGCACTGCAGGCAGGCAGAAAATGAGACAAGAAAATCTTCTCAGATCCCTCTGTCTAAGCAGGACCCGAACCATTCAGAAGGGTTACAGATATGTATGATATGGTTTTCCACATCTTTTAATTTCAACAGAAGTGAAATATTAGTAATAAGTGCTTTAAGGTGAAATACTTACATCTCCCTTAAAAAGACCAAACCAAAATAACCAAACAACTAAAAAAATCCACAGCAATTTTAAGGTGAATACAACCAATAAAGGAAAACCAAGCAGGCATTTTGAATCAAGTTTTTCAGTTCTGTGTCTTAAAAAAAAAAAAAATCAGTACCGTGCTTAATCTACTATTGCTTTGTCTGGGGCAGTGAAATCTACTCCAGAAAATGTGACACCTTCTGAATTGCAGGCCTGCAAGAATCTACAGTATCTGAAAAGTGGCAAATTGATGTATTTCAGAAATGTGCTCTGTCACTTGCATCAGCTTTGGCCCCTTATCCTAAAGAAAATGGGTGTATTGGGATAAGCTACTACTGGCAAGGGACAGGGTGCAAGACAATATCAGCATCCTGCCTCTTTCACAGGGTTTGTAGAATTAGTAGCTGCTGACTTTTCATGGCTCTCTTGTCTATGTATTTGCCTCAGGGCACCTCTCTCACTGTATGCCTATCAAATCCCTACCTGTAAGATTTTAAAGGCTTTAGTATTATTTTACAGTCATTCTTCAACAGCATTTTCTCATTCTTCAACTTTGTTTTCACACCTCAGCTGAAATTTGTCCAAACAGCTGAGCACAAAATGTACCCAAGAACAGGAAAACCCCAAGTACACAGTAATTTCCTTCAAATGTCTCCAAAGTCTTACAGGAACTTCATGATCACAGAAAACTATACACTAGGAATACATAATTTGAAATTACAATATACATAGGAAGGGGCCTTAAGTAAATTCTATCACACTGTTTTTCTACAACATAGCTCCATTTTAATGCATTGAATCATGCCTGGAGTTTTTCTAAGATGATTCTCCATAGTATTATTTCACAAATGAAACAAATGCGTGCTGCTCCATTGGTTCTGAGGCCTTAGGTCCTCCCAGGAGCATCACAAAAGGAACATAATGTTCCAAGAGCTGGATCACTGGTTGAGCTGATGGATGTGAAAACTCTTGTAGCTAGATAGTAAGCTATTGGCTGTGGTTCTAAGAGTGAATAAATGATTTTAAGCTTGGTAGTAATTCATGCTCACAAAATGAGTAAGGGTACCATCTGTTCAAGTACAGTCAATACAAAATTCTTGTAATTTGATATTAAATTGCTCACTTTTGACATGGCTGTGTCACTGGTGAATAGTCCTTATACTGAAGTCCTCTGGAAGTAGAAACTTATCTTTTCTGAACAATGACAAGAAATCACTTAGGCCTATAAGCAAGGTAGATGGAAATGCAATAAATAATTTTGGAGTAATACATGGGGGAAAATTTGAACTCTCCAAGGGAGGAAAAATAAAAAACGAGTAAAGAAGGTAGTAAAACTACTTGGGAGTTTAAAATAGTTTCAAGTTATCTCACCTGTTCTCCAGTGGTGTTAAAACTTCAAACAAGCAGTTTCAAATCCTGCACCAGGAAACACAGGTACTCTCTATGCCCAGCTCACTTCATTCCCATGTTTCTAATAAAAGCCTTAACTAACTCCTGAAGTTCTCATTCATCGCCCTAGAGACCTTACAGTCATACCTCCAAAGTAATTTAAATAGTTTAGGGCAATGAACGTGATGTGCATACAGAAGCTGAAAATTTGAGTAGAATCTGGTTTTAATATATTTTTTATTTCATAGCTTTTCTATGTTATTATCTAAAAGTAATTAATATGTGCTGCTTCTAGAGCAAGTGGGATCATTTCCTCTACTCCATAAATATTTTTACTAATTCCTATTGGAGAAAGATAGAAATTTAGTTTTAATGACATTATTGCATTGGACAAAAGAAATTATTAGTATAAGAACTGAGAAGAACGACCTGAAGTACATTTGAAGAGCTGTATCATACTTCTTCCTCTTCTCTCTCAGGAGAAGGATAGGGAATCTATGCATTCCTCCTCCCTGTGCTGGTAGTTTGCCAAGTCAGAGGAAATTAGCTGAGTCTACTACGGTTTACTATTCACATTCTGCAGTACAGGACAGAATAGCTGCAGTGGAGAGACAAACACAGAACAGACAGGTTTGCCATGGCCAAGCACCTTCCTGCTTCAGCTCCCAAGTAAAAGCCAACAGCCTCTGCTGCAAAGGAGAACGTTAAGACAGATACAAGGTCACTCACAATGCGCACCAGTATTAGCACTTCAGTTGTCTTCTCCTTTTGATTTTGGGGGGCAGGGGCTGGGTAACTAGTAGAGGAAAATAAAATTTTCTGAATTTATATGAAGTATATAGCTAAATCTTTTCAAGAGCTTCTTAACACCGTCTCCCACATGCAAGAGCCAGCATGGGAAGAGGCCTAACCTGCTTACTAGAGACAATAATAAATGGATGATCAAAGTCCTGATCTCTAGTTGGTTGCTGGATAATAAATAAAATAGGAGACAAAGAACTTTTAAGGTTTTCACTTCAAAAACCAGATTTTAAAATTTTTTATTATTATTACCACTATTGTTAATGGAAAAGGATGCAGTGTTTTGATGATATGGTCACACCAGAGGTGTAAGAATATGATCTTTGTAGAGGTAGCTTGAGTGGCTAAAGGAAAAGAGACATTGCATTCACTAAGGTCAGAGAAAACATTACAGAAATTAGACATAACTTAATTAGAATCGTAAAAGAAGATTACTTCCTTGGATATGATACATAAAAGTATGTTACACTTAAGAAGGCATATGGAAAGGTACATGCTAATTGCAGGCCAGAAGGACAGGCAAAAAAAGTCTTCTTTTGTACAATGGCTGTGAAAGGATATAAATAGGGTATAAAGACTTCTGGTTCAGAGCTGTATTGGTCAGATATTTCTGTTTTAGGAACACTGAGAGAACATCTAAAATCCTGAACAAAGCAAATGTCTAGAATAGAGGTGCAAGTATAAATCATCCCTCAACGAAATATGAGATTACTGAGACCAAGGGTATGGAGAGAAATAAGACAGAACAATGGACACTGCTGTACAGACTTCTACAGGAGAAGAAAGACTCCTTGGGAAGGCATCTTGAAAAAAGTATTCAGGACCACAGAAAACAATAGTCATGAAAGATTGAGAGCAGAGAGCACAGTTTCAAGAAGAAAATCATGCTGGCAGTGTCAAAGACCCTTGAGAACAGAGCAATGGTTTTGATCTTTGACCAGAGAATGAAAAGTCTCAAATCAAAAAGCAGTTCGAAAGCAGTGTCATCTGAAGACTTCATTTTGGTCTCATAGCTCAAAGAAGAGAGGAATAGGCCTGGGTTGGAAGGGACCTTAAAGATCATCTTGTTCCAACCCCACTGCCATTGACAAGGACACCTTCCACTAGAACAGGCTGCTCAAAGCCCCATGATACAAAATATAAACTGAAGTGATAAAGTGTTTTGGCAGATTAAATTAGGTACTTTTACTGGCAATGCTACTTTTAATCTAAGTTTTCCATGCACAGTTCCCTTTTTGGTCAGCAGCTTTATATGTTATATCAGGAATTATGTCACAATTTGGATATTTTTTCCCCTCTCTTTTAGGATTTAGTCCAGACTCTCAAAATATCTCTGCTGAAGGGTGGTGGAAGCACCGCAGTTCTGGGGAACACAGACAGTGTTTCTGTACAAGCTGGATAAGATCATGAAGAAATTTTACCTGCAGTAAGTGACATCATTAATATGCCAAGTGCTTTGTGAATAATCATGGAACTACCACCATGCCATTGTTTAACAACCTCCCAGTGTAGAGCTCTCCACCGTGACACAAGTGGGTTCTCAGAATCCCAGCTTGGCCAGGCCTCCTGCACCCCCTGAGCTGCTCCAGGGCTGGGGGTACAGCAGTGCACAGAGGCACAGAGTGCTTCCAGAACTTCTGCTGGGGCCCCTCCCAGCCCTGAGGGATGCTGAGCTGAAGCAGTTTCAGTGTTTGGGTGCTGCCTTGCCTGACTAGAAGGGACTGAGCAGTGACAGGGTGTAGTCACAGCCACTTTTCAGGACCTGCAGGTGCGTTTGAACATGTCTGAGGTGACTTGCCCCAAGCCTGTGTGGCTGAGATGGAAATTCTCACTAAGGACCAGAAAACTTTTCCAACTTGTTTTGTAGCTCTTTTGAACCCTTCATCTCTACAGGCAAAAAACCCCCCAACTTTTTCTTTCTCTTTCTTTTATTTCCTTGTTAGTCTTGTGAAGAGATAGAACTCCTCAAACAATGGTAAAACTGGGCTACAAAGATGTTATGTAGGATATCTACATGTACAGCAAAATACTTCTCTCTCTTATCACACACTGCAAGCAACTTGATATTAACTCTGAACTTTCTATAACAAATATAGCTGAAATTATTGAGCAGCAAGCAAGGAAAGGAAAGTTCTTCGTATATCAGTAAGTCTGTTATTTCTATCTGCAAGTTTTGTAATATTGGTCTCCCTCCTGTTCTCTTACAACTCCTGCTGCAGTCATGCAAAAAAAGAGTTTTTAAGCAACTAAAATAAGAAATTAAAGTTTTCTAAAAATTTAAGAAGAAGTGGCTTGGGTTAGACATGAAAGAATTTCTAGTGCTGTGTTAAAAATGGAATTTTTTCAACAGTTAATATCCTATTTAATTATTTTGCCTTAAGATATGCAGTCTTTTATAACACAGTAAATTATCTGTTCAGTTATTAGAAGTCTGTGAAAGAAAGTTACAGCTAATAAAGCACATTTCCTAGAAGCTGTACTCAAGATATTACTAAAGTAATTTAAATAGGCTTCTGAGTTCAATCACCTCTAATTGATCTTGTTGTGATAACTTGGTTCCATAGCATTTCAAATACATTCTGTCTGCTTATTGAGATGCATTTCTTGTACAATAGGAATTATACAAGCTGCCATTTATACTTCACTTACATTTTTATATTACTACATTATTTTATTATAATGTCCTTGAGATCTACAGTTAGAGATCAGTTAATTTTCTCAAGTCCTTCACACAGAAGGGCTTAAAAGTACTGCAAAACTTGGCTGTGATAAGAGTCAACCCTTGGGATTAATGCCAAGGGGTGGCAGTGAGCTGCTGTACGACTGCACCACACTGCAGCAATTTTCCTGGGCTAACCCACAAACCCATGTATGCACTCTGAATGAATAAGCAGCCCTCCAACGCAAGCATTTACAGAAATACTTCAGGCTTCCTGGCAAGTCTGATCTGAGGAACAACCCCACACACTTCAGTCCAGTAAAGCTTTAGCAAGTATGTGTTTTAAAGGTCAAGGTGGGAGTAACTTCCTTTTTGGAATAAGAAGGGCCTGTGCCTTACTCTGTTTTGGCAGAACTGCTCATCCTCATGTTGAGGCATGAAGTTACAAAGGAACCACAAACCAGAGGACAAATGTTCCTACAAACAGGAGATTAATAGTGGGCAAACAGATGCTGCCATGCTGAGATGATGCACAAAGGACATACTCCTCAAAAAGACTCAAAAAACCTGTGTCTACTGGATAATAATCATAATGAGGATGTGGTACTTGTTCTTTAAAAAACATCCAATACCTTCAGAGGTTTTACAGCCGTCTTGAGTAACCTGGAACTCATACATGTGCAAATACATCTCAAGTTGATTATGGGTAATAAATTATGGGTTTATTATCATGATTAATTTGGGGAGCAGAGGGCTTCAGGAAGAGATAACTCATTGCTTAATTATTCTACAGAAAGAGCAGACATTTCATTCTGATCAGTTACTCCACTGGAGTTGAAAGATGGAGTACAAAACCAAAGTATACTTATAAGATCTTATGAATTACAGTTCCAAGTTGGTTTTTTTTAAATTTCACTGCAATTATTTTGAGACACATTTCAGCAGGGACTCAGCCATAAAACACTGTATTGCCAAGTAAGACACACACAGGAACAAAAGAAACAAAAATGAACTTTACCATAGTAAACACTGTACACTCTCGTAAACACATTTCCAGCAAGGCTATGCTGGTGATAATAATCTTTTTTCTAACATCTAATAGGTATTCTGCCTATTGTTAGGAAAATCAATGTGTGAGTTGACTTAGTCCATTCTAAATGGTAAATTAATGTATATTTTTAACTGTACACAAATCCAGATCAATCTCTTACTTTCTCTGATTGCTACACTTGAATATTTGTTACACTGCTGGAGAACACATCTAGTAGTGAGTTGCATTTCCTCAACAGAGCTGCTATTTTCCACTACACAAAACATTAAGACAATCTCTGGAAGCTGTCACGAATATCATGCTTTTATAATAACACACTTATTATATTAGCTAGGAAGATTCTTAAAAATACCAGTAGCATAAAAACATTTGGGGGAGTATGTATTTTGCCATTAACTCTTTTCTTACTTGAACATTTCTAATTTTAGAATCAAAATACTTTGAAGTTAAAAGTGACATAGTTGGAACATAGAGTATTCTTCTAACTCTTTAGGCATCACATTTAGCTAGCTAGTCACACTTACTGCCAGCTGTATTCTACTTTCACCTCAGTATTTTTCTTTCAAAATCATGGACTCCACCTCCCTAGAGTTAGTGCAGCAGTCTAGTGGACAAAGCCTTGTCTGCACCAGAGCTCTCCTGATTCATTTTTCCTAGGGCAATTCATCCATCTATTCCTTTATCATCAGTTTTAGAACAGAATTGCTAAAAAACACACACAAAGTTATACAGAAAAGGATACTCAAAGTCAAAATATAATTGATCTTAGATTAAATTTTAAGATAAATTAATTAGTCCTCTTAATATTTTCCAGAAGTCAATTATATCATCAGTGATGCTGGGGGTATGGATTCAAAGTGTAGCTCAAGAGAAAGGGATGGGTATGAACACAGAGGGCTCTTAGAAAAAAACTGAAATAAGAAACAAACTTTCCTATCCATCATGAAAGTATTAGTAAGTAAATGATGCCTTTGTACATTAGGTGAAAGAACAGATATTAAACTGGAGAATCTCAAATACCTGTAATTTTCATATATCATCAGTTCTTTTTAGCCTATTAGGATTATGATGAGATGTCTCTCAAAATTCCTTCCAAAGTGTTCTGATTTGCCTCTGATACATTACTGTGGTCACTGCAAATTTTTAAAAGCTAGACAAAGATAATTCAGTTTCATCAGTTCAACTTCAAACCATAGTGACAAGCCATCTATTCTTATTTATTTTCATTTTCCTATTCAGCTCCAGCTGCAGCCCAAATACATCACCATAAACTGTGAAGCAGGAGTCTGGGGAACAAACAGTTCATAGGTCTGCAAAAAAGGACTAGAGCACCTTATTAAAAATAAATGCTAGTGCTTCAGTAATAAAAAAAGCCCTTAATTGTATCAATAGTGTCACCTTTACTACATGAGCAGTGAATCTTGAAGGCTCTAAAATTGCTCAAAGGGCTGATGATTAGCACCCAGGTAGGTCTCAAAACTATCAAAACCAATATTTTCCATTCTTGAATTGTTAGTTGCCATCTTGAGAAATATTTTCTTTGCATCCAGAAACACAGGTATGGCAAGCAGTTAGAAGAAAATAAACCAGCAGCTGCTCTGCATAGAAAATCACTGCATGTCACTAGCTACAGATAATAAAGGAAACACTGGCAAAAATCCACTACATTATACCCCAAACCACTACTGTTTACACTCTAGGCAGTGTAAAAATAACCAATGACATCCAATCATTGTTGTCCAGGTCTGCAAATCTGCATCCAATTTGATTATAGTGCATGACAAATGAGAATGCTATTTCCAATTTCAGGCAGCCTGATAGACTACAACTGCACTCCTGCAGCCCCAAGGCAGAATATTTTGTTTGTTCAGGACAAGCCTGATCTGAGATTTGTTTTTCTGTACTTTTTCACCTTTCATTTAAGCTCAGGTGAATTTAAGCCTTTTCCTCAAAATTCTTTAGCACTGAAATGATGACATGATGCAGAGGCATTAGCTGAATAACCCAGTAAAGGCTCTTCTCAACATGACTGCTGTATTTTACACCTGTCAGGAGTGCTGAGGTCTGGGTGAAGTTAAGGAAGGAGGCTTAGAGCAGTTAAGTAAGAGAGGCAGAAATGGTGCATATATATAAAGCAGCATATCAGGAACAAGCAACACAGGTGGCTATGTCTTTAAAATCAATTTGCAACAGATCAATTAAGGAATGAATGCTTTTTTGTGGAATTAGGAAGCTAATATAGGAGGATGACTGACTAGAAAATTATAGGACACAAAAAGACAGCAGTACAAAGTACCAATGTGCAAATCAAATGAAAAATAATTGTTCCAAAGCAGGAGCACACACTGCAGGTACCTAACTCCTATTCTTACTGTAAAATGAAAGTGTACATTAAGGAAATCTGTAATTAAAAGTGTGCTCTACGTAACTACAGTAAATAAAAGCTAGTCAGAAGAGCAGGAAGTAACATATGGTCACTCCTTCATGGATGATGTTCCTGTTCCAAAGATATACGAGCTGTTTATTTAAAGGGAGATGCAAAGTCATGCAGGAGAGCCCAGTCTCCTCTTGTCTCTTTGAGAAGAATTAAAGGACTCTTTCCATTTAAATGTAAAGGTGCTTCTGCAGTAACAATACTAAATGCTGCAGAATTACCTTGTCTGAATCCACTGATCAACACAGTAAATCCTAACTGGTGCAACAATGACAAAACACAAGCCAAATTTGCACAGAGCTTTGTGAGTCAACTGTGGCATTTTATCCCTTCTGAGATTGCACGAGGCATGCCCAGAGCTGCCTCCTTTCACAAGCACTGACCACCTGGATAGGGTTACAATTCAGTACTCCTAAATCACTGGATTCATAAATCATTTGATGTTTTTATCACTATTCTTCATTCACTATCACACTGTTTTTATCACTATTCTTCATCATATTTCTCCCACAGATAAAAAACTCCAAGAATAGTCTTGGCTAAAGATGGTGGCAGTGAAACTGGATTAAGGGACTGTCAGTTTTTTACTGCCATCATCTTTATTAGATCCACAGTGTCTGACAGAGGTTTACAGAATTAACTACTGGCTGTGTCCATGCATCATCCCAAAGCTAAGAGCCAATCCTAAGCCACACTGTCCTTCATACAACTGTATGTCTTTGCTGCAGACATCAATTAAGGATGACACATTTACATCAGGCTATATATGGCCCTGTGACACTGAACAAGAATTCATTAGGAAGGAAAGTCTTATATTTCTATTTTAAAATTATGATTGGTTTAAAATATTTTTTTAATGTTTTCATGCAGAGCAGCCATGTTTTCACAAACACAACTGGAGATATTCCTGGGGCAGAGATGTTTGAAGCCCAGGTGAAAAGGCTCAAAAGCATCTGTTTCTGTGGAACACACACACACACACCCTCCAATAGGAGATATGCTCATTCATTTTTTGTCTGTGTGCTTAAGAGGGCACATTCTTGTGTTTATCTGGACTGCATTTGATAACTACATATCAGGTAATTATTGAAATCCATTAATATTTCCTTACGGTATTTTTCTGAAGCTTCTTCCTAGGAGGCAAGACACAATAATTCTCAGGATGACCACTGGATGCAATTGCTCCTAACAGCCACTCACAGCTATCACAGTATTATTTCAGATGTACTTCCTGGCTGCAGTGACTGGGCTCTCTTTTCTTTTTAGTGAAGAATAAATTATAAGTCTGTTTTAAATCAGACAGAGTTGGAAAGAGCATAATAAGATATGACAGGTTACAGCAGAAGTCAACTCTTGAGAATTCTCTTATTTCCCCATGCCAAATCTGAAGAAGCCATAAACTCAAATCCTCTATGCCAGTCATAAAATTTTAATTAGCTAAACTAAAAATACTGCAACTATTTACCACTGTTCTTATTTATTTCCTAAACTACTAAAACAGGTTGCCTACTGCAAAGGCTGTCACTAGTACAATAACAGTCTGTTTCAGCATACACGTGAGCATCCTGTTCAGCTTCATTACAATTAATCAGTAATCTAGTCTCTTGTTTCTCACTGCCAAATGATAAATTAACTGCTAGCTACATTCATGGGTGGAATATTAATTTATACAATGCCCTGGGGTACTTCTATGTGTAGTACAAGATGCCTCATGAACAGATCTCATTGAAAGCTTTAGTATGAAACAAAACAAGAGTAAATCTAGTCAGGATCAGCTGCAACTATATGAAAGCAATAGAAATCTGTATCAGCAGTTGTAGTAAACACCACTGAGGTATAAAAAATTAAACATGGACATTGCACGGAATAATGAATTCTTCTTTTAAATTAAAAAATCAAGAACCTTTCCATGCAAAGAATACTTTTTGGAGGTTTGTGAAGAACACTTTGACTTTTTCAGGGTCAGATTATGTTGTCAGAGTATAGCACTGTACGTGTCTTGTGTAATGGGGAAAATTTCCAGTTCTGGAAGTGAAGTGATTTCTTCCCCAGTTGCTCTGCATTATCTGCTCAAGGTTTCCATTACACGCATGAGGACAGCAGAGGGATCCAGAGGTTCTGCCTCTGGCCTTTCCTGTTTCAACATTCCTTACATGTGGCAGGCTTTATCTTGCAGGGCTTTTCAGCTTTCTAGTGCATGAAAATGACCTTTGCACAGGTGCAGAATTGATACACAACTGTTTGCCTCTTCTGTAGTCTTCTTTATGGTTTATCTGCATTTTTTCCAGTCTTTGAATATTAGAGAACACAAAGTATTAATTTTGAAATGGTAGAAAAAGTTCCATAAAATACTAATAATCTGGTGGCACTTGGTAGTACCAAAACATAATGCTTAAGATGCACGATATTACAAAATTACAGTATAACAGGATATACAGTTTTTATTTAGTAGCTCTGAAAACATAATAAAACTTCAATGGGGAAATTCTGTCCTCTGCTGGTTTTTCACAGTCCAAAGAAAACTGAATACAGGATGAGCTCTTGACAAGACCATAGTGGGGCCTGCAGCCCCCTGTAAAATGCTAGACTGCATTTTGAAAGCCCACAGCATCCCAGCTCAGAATTATCAAATCAAGGCATTTGGTCATTTGAACACAAACTGCTTGACTTGTGAGCCTATCAGCAATCCAGAATGGCTCTCATAGCACAAGAAACACAGCATAGGAAAATGCTTGCCAAGAACAGGATGAAAACCACTGAGAAAGAAACAGGGTTATTTTCAAATTTCTAGCATAATAATATTAATTATTATGAAGCTTTCTCTCATAGAGATTTTTTAAATTCCTCATTCTGAAGTCAATCACTGCACCATACGAAAAATAATTTCAAGCTTTAATTGTAAAAGAATAGGCACCATACTGGAAAGCAGCATAGAGATTTAGCTAACTCAGGCATTTCCAGCAAGGCTCTCATTCTGATGTCACCTAGCCTACCCACATTTTAATGTTTCAAGCATCCTGCTTTATGAGCAGGTTATCATTTATTGCACAGCAAATGTCCCAGAGCTCCTGTTCTCCCTGGGCCCAGCAGTTCTGTCCCTGGCACAACAGGATTGGAAACTGGTACAATCTCCAGATCTAGACTTCTGCAGGGAATAAAGGATGTATTCATCAAACATAATGGATGGACCTGCTCCTGCAGGAATAGGAATAGTTGGTCTGCATGGAGTGTAAGACTCTATAAGAGCCACAGCAGACACATTTACAGGCATTTGAGGTATCATGAGACAAACTTGACATGAGACTCAGCCACATCTTTGTTTACCACCTTTGCAAAGACTTGGGGTCTTATAAGGCACACAGAGCACAAGTTTGACTTTTTTATTCCAGATGCAATGTTTTTGGAAGGAAAAAACATTGGATATGGGCTTTTGAGCTTCTGCTGTTGTCCTTTTGGAAAGTTAATCACCAAATTTATCAGTAAAAGACACAAGGAAACAGCATTCCTCATCAAACATGCATCAGACTAAGGGAGGGCTCCCAAGGTGACTCCTCAACAACCTTCCAGGTTATCATTACCTATTCTATTTAAATTTCAAAACAAAACCCTGGACCTACCATATATCATGTTGGTTGAATAAACACTGTCAGTTCATCTGAGATAAAATTCATTAAATTAATAACTGCTGGATGTTTCAAACACGCAGCTATCTGAAAACCAAAGTCTGAAGATGAGGATTTATAAATTGCAAATGAAAGAACTAGTCCCCCGTGATATCAGGCAAATGAACAGCATGTTGGTAGATGTTAAATCCTAAAGCATAAATAATCTCCTTAAACCTACATCTGTGAAACCCAACAGTGAACTTACAAAAATATCTGTCCTTTATGCTGAATAGAAAATAATCTAAGCAAACAAAAGATGAAAAACAGGGTAGCCAAAATGCTCTTCATTATTGGATTGTTGGATATAGAGGACCTGGGTGGAATTGACCTGATTTGGCTGAAAAAAAAAATAGCCTACCATCCTACAATTTGCAATGCAAATTATTTAATTTAAACAGAAGCAATCAGCTATGGATGGATCATCCACAGTAACCAGTATAATTTAAGTAATGATATCATCGTTTATCCTCACTTAGGGTAGGTGGAGTTTTACATTTGGAATTTTGTAGTTCCTTTGAAGTCTGGTTCTCTGTAGCTTGGTTTTCTGGTTGAACAGACAGATCTTTTGTTTTCCAAAAAAGTACCCAGCACTTACACAGATGTTTAAATCTTCCAGCTGTAACATGCTCTGTATACTGAAAGACTAGGATCTTATAATTCTATCAGGAAGAATTAATTAATAAGGTGAATATTTAGATAAAGCCTATTTCCTGTTCTGTTTAAGGATCTATTTCCAGATGTTACTGTAGTGTCACACTATGAAAGATGTAAATTGGGTTGAGCCAGACTGAGTTCTCTGAGATGTAAACTATCTCTACTATTGTATTACCAGTGCAAAGAATAACATTTGAAGAAAGTCCTCTCTTCACCAAGTCAGTGAAAAACACTTGACATAAAATTTGTTAGTTAATTTGCTCATTTCATGTAACAATCCCTATTTGGTTTGATGTGATTTATGCACTCACATCTTTCTCCCAAATCAATTTCCATCATTCCATTTTAAAGGAACCAAAGAGGTTATCTGCTCCATATTTATAGCAGCATCCACAGACGTATGGCATTAAGGGTGGGGGTTTTCTGGTATGGAGTTGAAGAGCAAGAATGCCTTCATGTCCATATTTATGTTCACACAGATCCGGAACTGGAGCTCCATTTATATGCAAAGCAGCAAACCCTATGCTTGGTTACTCAGACACTCCAGCAATGACTGGCTATAATTTATAGACAGAAGATGACAAAGTGCCAGTTATGTAAAGAGCTTTGAGCAGATAAACAGACTAGTCTATGCAGATTTCTATCTGTGAAATTGCAATACCAAAGACAGTGTTCTTTTATTTTGGAGAACCGAGCTGATTTTTTTCCTTCTTTTTCCTCTCAATATCTTCATTGCCTAAACAGAAAATTTCAAAGTTTCACTTCTTTTCTGATGCTACATAAAGTACATACAACATTCATCTTGGATGAAACGAGATATGCAATTAGCCAGCAGTTAAAGGATTCTTTGAAAAAATGTGATTTTGGCTATCTCAACTGTCTGCCCTGTAGTTTGAAAAAGCTTTTCAGTAAAGGTGGAAAAACTCTTTTGAGAAATCTGCATGCAAAATTCAAGTGAAATTCTTGATTTAACAGACTTTTCTGTGCTGTAGGTATTAACTGTGTTGTTTAAATTGCTCCACTTACAGCTAGGAAGTGAGGCATCATTAGCTGTCTAGGCTCTGATGCACAAGCCTTATCCCATTAGATCCTAATGGCCTGTAAAGGAGAAAAGAGGCAGTGTGGATCTTGTCCAGTTGGAGCAGTTGTTCAAAACTGAAGAACTGAGCTTCATCAGTCAAAGCAGGGGAACAAAGCAATCCCTTTGTTCACCCCTTAAGTTTATTCCCTATCTTGAGTGGATCTGGTGACAAAATCACCAGAATCTGGTGACTGAATATTTCTTAAAGCCTCTGACCATCTTTGGAAAAAAGCATCTTGATTTTAGGTGATTTCTGTAACTGCAACAGAATCGGTAGGATTAAAGCCTGATCCTGGGAGATGACACCCCATAAATTAATCACTTCTGAATGTAGCTTCCCTTGCACATCAGCCTGCTGAAGGTCTCAGGAAGCATTCATTTTCCTTTGGGCCTTCATGATGATAACTGAATGTTCATCTCACTTTTGCCAAGTCATTATAGGGAAGAGAAACTGTTTTAAATGAGACAGTAGATCCTACTCTCTACAGGTATCTGATAAAGCTGAAATATTGTCATTATAAAAATTAGAGTAAACAGAAATATTCCAGCAGAAATGACAGAAGAGATTGGCATGAGCCTTTGGCAGCTCATACTATGCTATTTGTATCTTTTTAGTCTCTTGAATAATCTTGGACTGTGTGCATGTCACTCCTCCATGCTCATTAACTTCATGAAAGCACAGGAGATGATAGCTGGCTATCTCTTCTTTGTCCTCTCTGCCATCCTGTGCTCTGCCAGAGATGGGAACACTGAGAGTTCTAGTGGCCTGTCAAAATCCCAACTATGTGGAGAGCCTAGCATGCATTTGGAGCTGATTTTTTTTCCTTTTCTTCACAGACAGGTACATAGTCTTTCCCTATCAGTAACTGACAGACCAAGCACGGAGAACACTGAAATCTCACTGTTAGACAACATTCTAAAAATTGTTGATACAGCTTCAGCCATTCTCTTGGAGGAAGTTTACTCTGTGATTGAAAAAGAGGGCAGTGTCAGCAGGGTTAATTAGATCTACAGTTGGCCTAAACAAGAGATTAGGTTTTGACTACAGCTGGCTTAACTGCAGCATGTAAAATAATGGCATTACACAGAAAAAAAACTCTATGGAGCAGATCTGTTGGAGAAAAGGCACTAATCCTGCAGTGCAAGGTTGCTGTACCCCAAGGTTACAGCTGGACAGCAGTATGGAAGACACCTACACACAAGAAGCCTCATGCTCCATACCTGACACATTGACTAGTAAAGGACATGGGGACTATTAATGAAATAATATTCTCTCATATTCTAATATCTTTAGAAATAGATATATAAAAAAGCTAGCATGAAAACAAAAATTTCCCCAGCATTTTATTTCATTTGTTGTATGAGAAAGTTTTGCAAAATGTATTTAAATAAGCATGCATTTCCTAAATCCTCAGTAAATGTACCTATGCACTTGGCTCAGACTTTCAAGAATTAACATTTTTCCTTTAAAGATGAAACAGTTGAAAAATCACTGAGGCATCACATTGGTAGATTGTGGGTCAGTCTATTTTGTAGTTATCCACGAATTTTCCAACTCAGAACTCTGCCTCTCTCATCACTAAACATGCAGTAAGTAGTTACTGAGGCAAGATGTAAATGGCAGTACAAGTCTTGCTGATTTATTCAGCTATTTCATTGTTTATAAACAGACTGGTTTGTCTTCAACTGATGCTCAAGGCAATAGGTATATAAATTTTGATATCTGGTTTAAAGTAAGTCATGTCTACAGTTGCATAAATACATAGATATATGACAAAGTAGTATGGCTGGTAGAATACCATCCTTAGAAACTACTAATTATAGAAGTGTTGTGCTCATTGGGAAAGTCAAACACAGACATTCTTCTAACACTTGGAACAATTTCTATTTTTCTAGCATTAGGTCAACCCTGTTTCACCTTTCTAAGCTTAATTATTATCAACAACAACTGACTTAACTGAACAAGCACCCCATGGCAGTGTCCTGGTGGCAACCAGCAGTTCCTGTGTTGCAGCAACAGGCAGCCACAGTCCTGCTGGGGCTGTGGGACATTCCTGGGGACAGGAACACTGCAGGGAAGGCTGCAGCTCAGAGTGAAACTGAAGTCCTGAAAGATGCTTCAGCTGCCCCCAGTTCAAATCAAAGGCCAACTTCTAGCCACTTAAAGATATGTCCCAGTCCCTTAATCACAGAAATTGCCCACACTGTAAAACAACCACCTCACCCTGTGTGCACCTCTCCTGGCTCTCCCAATGGACTGACAGGCTCCTAGAAGGCTTCCTGCAGGATCCACATTTGTTCCATCCGATGGAGCCTAGCATTGCAAGGGTAGATCAACTTCTGTGCCTCCTGATATCAGCCCCTTTACCAGATGCAAACCCTGAACAGTCACATTATATATTCCTTTCCATTTAATTCTTTGTCTTGTATTTGCTATAGCAACAACTTTCAACTGGAGGCAAATAAATCCTAAATTGTGTGTATTGTGGAAAAGTCCATTAACCAAGATTTCATCATGTTAAGTATTCTGCAGACATTCCTGCCACAAAGAGCTTAAAAATCTCTAAGTCTACAGCTGAAAAATGAATAAAGCAGACTTTGGGTAGTTTGTTTAAAAATCAAACACATCCCCACTCCCACCCCCAGTGACACAGTACTAGTAAAGAAAACAGCAATGAAAATTGTGTAATAACTGCAAAGCCACCCTTTTATAGTCTCCAGAGCAGAGAACTTTTTATCCACATGCTATTCATATTTACATAGGGAAGATACTTAATATGTTAATCTACAAAGGTAATTATTTTTATCTCTATAGTTTAACCCAGAAAGAATGTTAACAGCAAAATTCAGCTAAATAGCAGACCCAAATTAAGATTTTCCAGTTAGGTACATTTAAGTTATATTCTCGATAATTACAGACACCTATAATTCAGGTTTTCAGTAAATGTTTGGTCTGCGTGTTATTGAGTAAATCCAGTGCTTCACAATCTTCTGCTACCATATTGGCCTGGTACCACTTTTTGACACTATTCTTTTCCTCTATCAGATTAATTTAAACAGAAGATACCAAACTGTGAAATCTATTTAGACAGGTCAGTCTTTCAAGCAAAAACAGTCTACTGCTGTCTTCTAAATGCCTTCCATCAAGGGGTCCTAGACACTAGGACCTAGGGGACCTAGACACTAGGCTGCCCACCAACAGAAATTTATCTTTTTTTCCCAATCACCTCCATTTCATCCAGGATGCTACTATGCTGTTTGGTTAAGCTCCACACATACAGTAAACGTCAAATTTTACTATTTAGGAATTTCTGTTTGAATTTCCCCCATTTCTTGTCCTTACAATGCATGAGGGTCCCTCAGAAGGATCCTGTGACAAGGAGCCTGGCACAGAGCTCAGGCACAGGGAACCCTCCTGCTGAGCCTCCCAGGCTGGGGGAAGGAGGGGCAAGGACTGCCACAGGGTGAGCCTGAGGAGCTGACAGTCAGGGTGTCAGTGTCACCAACGTGGTGCAAGTTGTCACCCAGTGAGGGTCAGCCTCAGCTGGCAGCCACAGCTAGTCACGAGTTTACCTGCTGAGGGCAGAGATTAACACCTTAAACACAATATGGATTTCATCCTGTCAAGAATCAAGACTCATCGTGCCAAGGCACGGGAAGGGTGGGAAACTCAGAGCAGTAATAAACAGCTTTTGCTTCCTAATCTTCCAGTGGGATTTGCCAATACTGTAGCAGGTTACTACATTACTTAATTACTACTTTAAATAAGAATATCATTGAATAGGGGACAGTATGTAACACCATGGACTGTTCACTGATAAAACAGCTGGTTCAGAAACTCTGGATGACATTTGGCTTGTTTGTATTTATCATGAGTGGTTACAACGATGTTAAGTACCAGAAAGAAAACTGGTAACTCAAGCTTAGTTCATTCAAACAGATGCTGGTTAATATTAAGGAACTTGTTTCCACTACAATGGCTGTAGCACTGCAACTCACAAGAACTCCAGAATTAAAGGTGTCATATAGTCCACAAATGTTTAAAGTACACACTCATAGCTGCTTCACTCCAGGGGCCTGTCTCAGTATAAACTCGAAGCTGTGATTCTCACACACCAACAGCTGGAGCCTAAACTAAACCATGAAATATCATAAGAGTTCTGACACCAAAAAATGTTAACAGATCTAAGTTAAATCAATGTTGGCTCAAGACTAAGACAGGTATTTTACTGAATTGTGACTAAAAACTTTAAAAACAAATATAGATATATGCACAAGAAGGAAAATAATACTGTTGCAAAGCTACAGTAATACTGTAATATATAATTCCCCTCCATTTTCCCCCAAATCATTATCTGTTAGTTGGTGGGTCAGTTATAATGGATACAAACTGAATAATAAATGGAGGACAAATACCAAATTAAACACATGCTGGACAGATCATTTATTATCACTGCAGACAGGTGTGGAATCGATGTGGAAAAACGTTAAGGTGGTCTCTTTCCAAGTACTGAAAACAACCAGTATCACAGCAGATACCTTTTACTTGGTGAAAACTGAGACTTCCACCTACCACTGAAAATATAAAGAAAACCCCTTAATTATTAAACCCCCCTACACACACAAAAGCCAATCTACCAAACCAAAAACCAAGCAAACAAAAAAATCCCACCAACACAACTGATTTAAAGGCACATTCCTGATACTACACATTTTCATGGCAACCCTTCCCTCAATAAAACAAGTAGTCATTAACCAGAAATGAAAAATTCTGCCACCAACAACCTTCATAATCCTGGAATCAGCAATACAATGCAAATCACTCTTTACTAGGAAGCATTCCCTTCCAATGCTCATTTTATGTCTAATGCAGCACTGAGCATGGAACTTCTAGTCACCAACAGAATTCCTTCCCTTTCATTCATCTAGTATGCAACAGCTCTTATCTCCTGGGCCATAACATGTCAAATACTTCTACATAATTAAAGCCACACTGATTGACTGGCTAAGAATATCACAGGGATAAGTTTCTTTTTAAAGCTGCCTTATCTCTAATCAAGAGTTGTCTTCCAGTAACACAAGATTTTGTGCCTAAAGGACATTTTTTATATATCTGCACACATACATATATAGGAATAATGTTCCTTCCTCCCCCACAATACATCAGCAACAGAAAATATCATCATACTCTGATTTCCCTTTGTCATGTTAAATTGGAGAGGACAAAAGATGGCCAGAGGCACTTAGTAAGGCAGGCAAGACACATATTTTTTAAAGTATGGAACCTATAATCAATATTCCTCCTTTGATATAAACCTTTATCACACTCCCAAACAAAACCTTTCCATATTTCATTGGTTCATGCATAGCTTAGAATTGTTGTGATGGTGGTGTTTATTTTTGGAAAGAAAATTAAAACATGTAGATTCCAAAAGACCATGAACAAATTGGTGACGAGGCTCATGTCTTGTCAGGTTATTTTATATTTTAACATACTGTTAACAGTTCATTCTTTTTAAATACAAAACTAAGGGCAAATTGAAATATCAAGGCAAGCAATCTGGTAGCATGGCAAGAACGTGCTATGCTGCATAGTAAGAATTTGGAACCATGCAAGTCTACTTCTTTCCTATACTATATCATTTTAGAAGAGCAGAAATATTTCTGTTCTTTGTGTAAGTGTCTTCATGATTATTCATCTCTTAGTAGCTGTAGTGGTCTTTGAAACTCAAGATAGCACAGCAACCCTGTGAAACCTGGTACCAGTCAGAATGGCCATCCTCACCAGACACAAAAGCTGCAGATTAGAAGAAGAACAAAACAAAAACAAAAACAAAAAACCAAACCAACAAACAAACAAACAAAACAAAACAAAACAAAACAAAACAACAACAAAAAAAATGGGTATGTTTAGTAACAGTGTTTAATGCAAGATTTCATTCCCAGGAGAGATATTTGGTATGGATTTCAGGAGAATAGCAGCTCTGAAGCAATCTTGCTTCTGCATGAGAAACAAGCAATTCCATCTCCATACACTCCCCCTGATGTGTTGAAAAGGCATCTCTCAGCTTCCAGATTATGAGTTTTGAAACCTATTTTAAGATTTGACTAAACCAAAAGGGTGCACTTGCCCTTGCACTGAAATAATTTTTTGTGGTAGCTCGTATCAGTGATTCTTGAGAGTAACATCAATTTATTAATATCATTTCACTCTTGGCAATTGGGATAAAAAAATTAAAATCCTATGTCATTCTAGAACAGAATCTGGTCTGTGCAACACTCTTCAGTTCATCCAGTAACTCAGGCATATTTTACCATGTTGCTGGAGCAGGGATAACACTTCTGATCTTCTGCTCTTGAAGGGAGCACTGAGTGACAGTGTCCACCCAAGCACCTTTGATTCTGGATAGTGGATGAAGGCAGTAAAGATGTGGATGGCATTGTGGGACTATTATTTCCTTTATTATTCTTCACCTAAAGATCAGCTACTTCACTGAACCTGAACAGCGAGTGCCAAACACAGCCACTCCTGGGGAGTTCTTGTAGCACAGCTTAGATCAGTGCTGTCCCTATGGAACTTAGGGAACTTGATGCTTCTCACCACATGTTCCCATCTTACATAACATCCCTTGGCATCTTGGACTCCAGGGGTCAAATCTATGCCTGCACCCTCACCAGAACACTCATGGTGAGTGTTACAGAACTGTTATTTGGGTTGGGAGCTGTTTGTTGCTGGTTTTGTACATTTAAAATAGAAAGAAGTAAACGTGCCTCCTATGACCACATTATGAATTCTTAGCTAAATCTGACCTCTGTACTTAGGTGAAAGACTTCTAAATCTTTCTGTCTTACACTTAATCTTCTTTAAATTAATAAATAAAATAAATCTTACACTAAATCTTCAAGGGTCAGATCCTGTGAACCCTTAACACAAAGGTAGAATACATACACAAGAAAAACTTGCAAGGGCAGGTCTCTCTTGGAGAAATTTTCAGAAATGAAAAGGATTTCACTCCTCAAAAATGATCAGGGTTACTGTACAATTGACTTGGGAAGAAAAACTTATGCCAAGGTTGTAGCTGAGAAGTGCATCTGTGAAGAGGATCTCTCAGAAAGTAAAGGGAATGACAGCAATCTGGAAATAATGCAAATTGGTGATATGCTCACAAAAATTCCTAATGTCAATGCACAAAACAAAGTTCAAAAACTCCATTCAATTAACAGAATGGAAATATTCAATCTACCTTTTAAGTAACAAATCAGTAACAATTTCTATGTGGCTGAATCTTCATTATCAAGCCTGTAACTAGGAGGGCTATTTTCTGAAGGAAACTTTATCTTAATAATTCAAAGCAGACAACTATCCCAAGATACTCCTGATGCAACTCCCACTGGAAGCCTTGGTTGGTATCAGTGAATGTCTGCATTGCAGAAGTACTATTTGAAAATCCTGATCTAGACTGCAAACCTCACATTGGTTATAACTGACATATTTTGGACACCTTTTTGCCAACTTTTCTTTCCTCTTCATTTCCTTCTGTTTCAAAAGAAAATGGTCCCTTCATGCATCAGTATACTTCAGAGTATGCATCTCCAGCAGTATTTCACATAACCCTGTTATCTGAGAACAATGACTCTTTTTCCTTGTCATCCCTACCTACAGGGCTTCTAGTTCCTCCTCTTTAGCTTAGGTGGAAGCACCTATTAATCCCAGAGTTCTCCATACCAGTCTTTGCTCAGCTCTAACTTATCCTCTTGAAGTGCAAATCACCTTCCTCTGCTGCAGCATGTGAATGAAGTAAGAACTGCAACAAAAAAGGAAAGGAATGTCATGTACTCAAGTGACAGTGCATTCACCTACCAGCAGCAGAAACAGTTCAACCCATACATTTTTTACCAGTTGTGCAAGGCCTTCCTTCCAAAATATAGTATTGTTAGCCAAGGTAAGACCTAAGTTCAGACAAAACTGAGAATTCCAATGGAAGTCCTCTGCTCATGGATGCCATGACAAAGCTTCAGTGGTGCGTGCTCAGCTCCTGCAGACAGCAAAAGCCTAAAGCACTACACACTGCACCAATCACATGGTGCTGTCTTGAGCTGCCTTTCATGCAGCTCTCATGGGTCCTCAGGAAAAAAAATCATACATGTAATACTCTTACCAGTAACTAAAAGCATTTGCAAGTACTTATAATGAGCATTTGACTCAGCGACTGCAAATTTTTTGAGTGTCTAAAAACCAGAGCATTCTGATTCTGCTTTCAGTTCTTCCTCTCAACTTGTGAAGCTCATGTGACTGCATCAGTGCTTTATTTTCTCTAGATGTAACAACTACCATTACATCTCTTGCACAAATGTTGCAAGGCTTTAACTGCCTTACAATAGTGCCAAAAGATAACTCCTAGTAAAAGCTCTTGCTTGCAAGTAGTATGCACTCTTTCTGTTTATTTCAAGCAAGTATCTCTTTCTTGGGAGGTTTATAGTAAGGTATTAGTTTGTAATAATGTAATGTACTGTTTCACAGGTAATAGAGGTTAATGTATCATACTGATACTGTTTTCCATCTTTGCTGAGATGCATGTATTACTCTGAGAATGAAAACTCTAAATCTTTCTTAAAAAATCTGACTTCTGCAAACAAGTCTGTTTCTTGTATTACGTACAGACAGGCACTACCAGGATCACAACTCTTCAGGTTGTTAAGAATGTCAGAGATCTCCTGTCCAATGTTCTGCTCAAACCAAGGCCATCAGTAAGCCCTGATCAGTTTGCTGAGGGAATTATGCAGCCTGCTCTTTAAAACCTTCAAGAACAGAGACCAAACAACCTCTCTGGGCTACTTGTCTCCAGGTATGATTGTCCTTGTGGGGCAAAGTATTTTGCTCCTATGCAGTCTGAACCTTCGTTTCAACAAATGCCTTTTGTCTCTCATTCTTTGGCACATGCCACTGTGTTGAGTCTGGGGAACTCTTTAAAAGGACTGGAAGGCTCTTGTTAGGTCCCCCCATAGCCTCCCCTTCTGCAGGCTGAGCAAGCCCCACTCCCTCACCCTCTGCTCAGAGCTCGGCTCCAGCCCCAACCACTTCAGTGGCCCTGCAGAACCCAAACTTCCTTGAACTGGGGAGACCAAAACCGGACACTGGGTTGAACATGACCTATTGGGTGCTGAGCAGCAGGAATAATCCCTTCCCTTGATGTCCTGGCTGCACTGTTGCTCACACAGACCAGGATGCTCCTGGCTGTCTTGGTTACCAGGGGATGTGGCTGGTTCATGTCCAGTTTGCTGTTCACCAGGACCTCTGGGCCTTTTTGGCAGGGCTGCTCCTCAGCCTCTACCACTGCAGTGCTTAAAGCATGAAATAATTGCCTTGTTTATTTAAACACAGATTACAAGGGAAACAGATGTAAAAAGTCTGCAGAAGCACCTGAACCCTGATGTGTTCAAAGGCTACAACCAAGAATGGTTCTGAACAAAACCAGAATCCTCCATATGTCTCTCTGTGAGCTGCTAGCTTGGAACAGGTCACTTTCTCTAATTTCCCCACCCTCAGCACAGGAATATTAACTGAAAGATGTTTAAACCATGGTATTTTCACAAATTATTTCTTAGCAAATATTCTTATCAGAACAGCTGGAGAGATGGTAAAATTATGCTTCTTGAAGTGGTTTCTCATGTTCACAGCCTTAGGCAAAGGTCACTTTTTAAAGACCTAGCTTGTTTAAATTCATGTCCAGTCCCCAGCTTGAACTGGAATTAATCAAGTAACTGCACAAAATGTGCTTTTCGAGATTTCTCCTTAGAACTGTAATACTTTGACCAAAAGAGCTGAGCATCTATGGCCTTTGCAAGAACACTTTTCCTTTACTATCAGAGGATCAAGAGGGAGCAATAATGTAGCTGCTGATGCATTTTTAAAAATAGCTTCAGATATTTCCAAGTGCAGATAAAGGCTAAACTATCAGAGAATTTAGAAACTCTGACAATCTGGGTTTATAAGGACAGTTCTGCAGCATGAATCCTATGAGCCCCAAGTGGACTAAGGACAGTGGCTTCGACTTTAGCAGCTCTGTTCTTGCAAAACAACATATGAAAGAAAAGCTCTTTCCTCTTGCCTGTCCCATATGGAGAAGAACTACGACAATACAATGATAAATTGCCATCTTATGCTTTAACATAAATGTCAGTCTTTTGCTTCTCAAACACATAACCTGTACACATTGTATTTTATCTTAAGTGGCAATAAAGACTTAAACTAGAATTCCTCTCCTTTAAAACTATGTTATGTTGGAAACACTGTGGCATACACAGAACCACAAAAAACTATGACAGTATTCGTTTCTCTTTTTCAGTTCTACTCATCAAGTAATGAGGGATTCTTGGATAAAAGGCATAATAGATAAATACCTTTTCTGCAAACAGATTTCCCAGTTCCTCCTGGGAGATTATAGGGTGGCCTGGGCCAGGTAATGCAACTGAAAACACTACTTACATTTTTCAAACTGGTCACAATAATTTCAGACTTTTCTTAAACATCACTGCAATGCACATTATCTCTGTACTATGCATGTTGTATGATCTCGTCTTTATTTAAATTTCTTTTCTTGTATATCCTCACTAGCATGCAACAACCACCAAAACGACACGGAGGATGCAAAGTACGTAAATCTGAAAGCACAGATGGCTAGTTGAGGCAAAATAAGGCAGTCTTTGACTTTCCAAGACGCAGCTCTAAATGCAGTATTCCCTTCCTTTCCCCCACCCCCATCCCTTTTGTTATGGCAATACAAGGCACCACACACACATATTCAAAAAACTGTTCAGTAAGAGGCAAACATACCATGCCACAATATCTCATGCTGTTTATCCCAATAAAAATAAGGTGCTCCTAATTGAGCACCCTTTTCCCCTCCAGATCTCACGACGAAGGGAACGGGAAAATAGCAGATCAAAGGCTCTGATCCCTTTGCTACAGTGGAGGCATGAAATCAGAACCAAATACAAACTCCGAGCAGTGCTGCATTACAGGAGGGCTCCTCTCGCATTTCTTTTCACTCTTATTAAGACAAACGGACTTCAGCCTCCCGCCCTCCCACAAAACGCTGACACGATGCGGATGCTGCACGGCCGGTCCCCGCGCTCTCCGGAGCCGCTGTCCCGGCACGGCGAGGCTGAGGCGGCCGGGCCGGGCTCGGAGCTCGCACCGTCCGGGGGAGCCGAGCGGAGCCGCAGCCCA
>VXBB01009322.1:257130-269247 GCA_013399915.1 Illadopsis cleaveri
ACTGACCTGTTTGCCATCCACCCCCGGAGCGGGAGGCCGGGCACCGTGCCAGCTCCGCGTGTGCCACACTCGTCAGTGGTGTCCGGCGACAGGACGAGGAGCGACGGCCATAAACTGAAAGACAAGTTTCACCTCAGCGTGAGGGAGAACTTCTTCCCATTGAGGGTGGCACAGCACTGGAAGAGCGGCCCGGGGAGGGTGTGGCGTCTCCCTCTCTGGAGACGTTCCGAACGCACCTGGACGCGTTCCCATGCACCTGCTCGGGGTGACCCAGCGCGAACAGCGCTGTGCTCCAGTGATGGTGTCAGACCGGGCCCTGAGCAGAGCAGGCCGCGGCCCCCGGCCCCAGCTCCCCTCCCGAGCCCCTGGAGCAGCAGCTGCCGGTGTTTGCTGGGCGCCCGCATCCCGCTGTGACATCGGCAGGGCCGCTCCGGATCCCCAGGGACCTGCTCTGCCGCTGGGCCGCAGCTGAGGGTGCTTTCTGTGGGTCTCCACAGCACCTCTCTGCGAATTACGTTTCCGAATGCCATGAAATCCTGCTAGGTAATGACCTCACCTTTCCCTGCTGCTTGAGGTGCTCCAGTGCAACAAAAACGCAAATACCAAAAGTTCGAACATTACAGCAGGAGACAGCACAGGACCCAGTCACCTTCCATCATACAGCCATTTTTATGAGAACAAATTGTAATTTTTGAGCCCTTGTGCAAATAATACACAAATCCACCCCTAACGTTTAAAAATGTGGGATTCAATATGTACTATTTAAAAGCTCACTGAAGAGGGTTTCTCCAAGAACATTTTTTATGGTGAATGATAAACACAGTTGGTTCCTCAAGCCTTTTATTAGAAACCTCTAGATCTTTCCAGGGCAGCTAGGTGATAATGACTTTGTATATAAAGAAACGCATATCTTAAGGCAATTATGACAGGCTTTGCACATAATTATGCAAATTTGAGAGAGCAGCTAATCTTTCTCACTATAGCAAAAGTGAAAAGCTGTCCTAATGTAATTACAGTGCACTGCACTCAGCGAGGTATCAATGTTTAGTGTAATAGCTGTGTGTGCAGCGTGGTGTGTGTTGGTTTGCCCTGGGGTGGCTATACCCCAGGAGTTAGCATCAAGGCACATTCCATGTACGTGCAAAGGCCCTTGATGGAAACACCATTTTGTGCGGGGGTTTTTTAATTTTAGTCTAGTTTTTTGTTAAGACTCTCCATTTGCTACTAAGAGGCTATTTTCTGCCATGGTTTTCTATGATGACTTTTCCCATCTGTCCCTTTCTACATCCCAATTACTTGACTGATTTTGGTTTTCTTTTGAAGATACTAAAAATTCAAAACATTACCCAAACTGTAACACATGTATGTTTTACAGAGAACTGCAGTGTATCTGCAGATACAATCTGCAGACAGGTTGTTTAAACATTTGGCAAATGATGTTTTATTTCATATTATTAAGTCTCAGAATTGTTGACTTGATGAAACAGCCTCATATACATAATTAAGTCTCAGTGTGTCAACATACCAAAAGCAGTATTTCCAGCCCAACAGGGCAGGTGTTTTCTTTTTGAAGTTACTGGAGCTGCAGTATTGTACTACATCTGACCTCTCAGAGACTTCAGAGGTCCCAAAAGGAGTGGGATCTATTTTTTTAACTTTTTAAAATTTAGGTTTCTAACAAACATTCTCCTTCCACATCATTTTGGCGATAGTGACTCAGACAGATGGTTGTTACAGAAAATTACATACCAAAATGGAAGGTAAAAATAGGGTGCATGATACCAGTCCATGAATATACCTCTCTTACTCTTCAGTTTCTGGAAATAATCATTTTCATAAAAGCCAGCCATGGGTGCAGAGTTGGATATTCCCCTTATTTAATGCAAACTGTGCATCACCACATATGCTTTCAGGGTACCTGCAGTTACAAATTACTTCAGATCTTAAAATCATGTTTTGAACCTGTCTTTATTACTGAAAAAAATGCAATGTTTAAAATAAGTAAAAACCTTCATTAAAGATCTACTTCATAGAAGACTTTGGTACATATTTGCTATTTTTGTTTTAGCAGTAACAGTTGAAAGGCCACTTTAGATTGGATCTATAAAAGTCATTAAATGCTTCAAAATGTACCATTACTTTAAAATGTATCAAAGAACTGTTCCTCAATTGTGACTCTATGCTATGAACTTTGCAGTTAGCAATGCTTTTTACCAATATAAAAGACAGTGTAAATAAACATTAAAATTGACAGTTGACATGATTTTCTAGATATGTAAGGATTATACAGGATACAAATATCTCTCCACAATAAGGTAAATATTTATTTCATAATTTGTTCAAAGTGCTTTGAAAATGCTTATCAGAGGTGACAGATTTTGCATTCCTAAGTGGTTGAGGTCTTCCACTGCAAAATGTCAGCCCTAGTTTGGTTAATTTATACATTAATTTATACATTGCTTCAATTTTCATATTAATTAATTAGTTGAACTTGATGATCTTATTCTGTTTGACAGCCTCATCATTTGACCAACATGGCAACTGCTTTGGTGAAAGAACTGAGTATTGAAACAATTCTGAGTTTTTCTCTTAATTAACAGTTCTTATGTCAACAAACCCGTGTCACCTCACTACAGGAAGAATTCCTATTAAGGACAGAATCTAATGAAGTGCCAAGGATATCATTCAAAGCTCCCACTGTAAGTACCTCAACCAGATAATGTAAACATCTCCATGTTTCATGGTCTTTCTATGAGACTTCAGCTTGATAAGGTAATAATGAAAGCAACAGAATTCAGAATGAAATTTGGGTCCATTAATTGCAGAATAAGCATGACAGGAATGGAGTTTTTGCAGAATTGCAAAACTGTAAGGTTAGCTTTTAAAAAGCATATAATTAGTTCTTTCCTCAGTTTTTGAAGTTTGCTTCTAGGTTTGTCTCATCATAAGGAATGGGATTCATTCTGCAGCCTGTTCACCTCCTCCCACTCAGGAGTGATGTCTGGTTGCAGAGAGGAAGTAAAAAAAGATATTTTGCATAATTTAATTATGAGCTCTTTAGCTGCCTGAGTAATGTTGATGGAGTCCAGAAAAATGTGTCTTGTCTGCCTTAGGCAGCATAACATGGGAACACGCTTCAGCTCAGAGGGGAAAAAAGGCACATGGAGAGACTGGAACAGGGAACTCACACTTGACAAATGGCACAAGCCTGAGAAAATTTACTGGCAAAATATTAACACTCCATCTTCTGAGAAGCTTGACATTATCACAGAAGAAGGTTTTGCTGGTTTAAAAAAGCCACCAAACAGACAAAAAACAAAAAAGAAGAAATACTGTCAAAGCCTAATTCCCTTCCAAGATAATCAGGCTCCAGTTATTTGAACCACTGTTGTTCTTCCCAGAAGTTGTATAATGGGGCAACAGAGGTGTATTGTTAAATGTCCCTCCACTGAAAGGAGCAAATCACAGTTTTTTGTTCCCCAGTTTCCATCCCTGAATTTCATTGTTTTTCTCCATACTCCCCTCTAGTAATCATGGCAGTGACACAGAGTGATGTCCATGAATGTAAGCCCTGTCCCAACCCCTGGGTAAGTCAGAACAATGACTTGTGAAGGCTGCCTGCCTTAAGGTGAAGCACTACAGAGTTTATAGGGGCTGATTCTGTTCCCACTGAAGTCTAAGGGAGTTAAGCCTATGAACAGGAAACTTCTCTCAGTTGTAGCTGTCTTCAGATCCTGTGGCTGTCCAGCTCCCTTGGCTATTCTCTCAGGCTATTGCTCCAGAAGGGGAAATCCTCCTGTCCTGTAGTGCACACCCAGACAAGTAATGGGCTCTGATCCCAACAAATTGTAAGAGCTTGTAAGAACATGATCCAGTTTTGGGTACTGACTAATCTGCAGACCTAAACTCTCTTTTGCAGGGCTGGGGTTCTCTGTGTGTGTGTTGGTGTTTTCTCAGCTTCAGCCTTAGGAGTAGTCAGAAGAAAGGTACAAACTGTGAGTGAGATAGGAGCATGACTTAGATATAAAAAACAAAATACATCAGCAGACTTACAGCTGGGCAACCCCACGTCAGTCAGTCAGGAAAATTGCTGGTTACCAACTAAAAAGTATTTACAAGCCTCTTTCTGCCAACAAGATAGGGAGCACCATCAGCAGGTGGAGCAAGTGTTGTTTATTTTAAAATCTCTATTCCCTAGCACTACCTCAAGTCACTACTCTGAGTGTATTGACAGGTGTCATGCACAAAAGTCCATCTCCTTCAGACAGGACAAAGAAATGGAGAATGAACCATGGGGGGACTGTTTCTGTTGCACCAAACTAAGGTATTTGGTTAAGGACTTCTGTTCAATTATCTTAACCAGTGAGGCTTTTAGTACTGGCATTCCTATGCTGGTTTTGCAGAAAAGGTACCTCCTTGTCTTTCACAGAAAGAACAGACAAAAGCAGCTTTACTCATAGAATGTCTCCTGGAATGGCCACATCATATTTCAGGAATATTAAATCATTCTGTGTTTCCATCATAAGCCTTAGGATTTCTAAATTTAAACAGTTTAGTTTAGATCACGAACTACCCTCTAAACAGTGATTTAATGAAGTGTAGAAACCCTGTAGAAGGCTGTGTTTTTCTTAAAATATGACAGAAGGAGTATTTATTTTGAGTACAAAACTATCTTGTTAAAAAAAAACATGGCTTTATAGGGATTTTTTCAGAACTAAAATTCATGAGGAAGTGTCAATGTCTTTAAAAACATGTTTAAATCTCAGGTCAACATTATATTTGTACTTTTTTGCTGCAAACATGACACACATTGCAAATAATTCCATTAAATAAAAAGTTGCCTAGACTAAAATGATCTTCATATCAAGCTGCAGGTTCTTACTGTATATGAAGAGATGTATGAAAATTGAAAATTCAGATTTAGTTAAGTTAGGAAAGTATGACTTTTTAAGGCTTGAGAAAACGAAAGAAATAGCAAGTCTTCTATTTCTACAGCTGAAATGTCAAAACAAACCTATAAAAGAAAGTATCAGGAAAAGACTGCTTGGGCAATATACACCAATATAGTGAAGTCTGTCCATAAATAAGTTAACAAAACTGTGCCTGCAGCCCGTGACATCAGCATGCTGGCATGGTCTTTAATGTTAACAACCATGTACAGAAGCAAGACTTACATGGTGTGTGTTTGCCACTGATTTTGTGAGTGCTTCTGCACAGGAAAACCATATTTGTAAAGTAAGTGAAAAGGTTAATTGCTGCTTGTTCATGTCTCTTCAAGATGTCCTTCTATGGAGAAAGCTTGGGAAAAAAAAAATTTAAAGACCCTAAAAATGAAAAAACTAAAATGTCACAAGTGCATTACAGTCTGAAATTATGTCAGGCAAACAATTTTCAGGTTCTCTTCTTGGACTGCCTTCATATCTACAAAGTTCATAAAACAACTAAATGATGGTTTATGCATGGTAACTTCATTGGCAGTAATTGTTATGCCAAGAAAAACTTATTTACTGATTGCAGGCACCCATACAATAATATATGGAATTTTTATTGCATGAACAAATCAATCCGTGTGAAGCACAGACGGTGAATGGTGAAAAGAGAAAACACAATGTTAATTTTCCTTTATTTCTAAAGAAAATGTCTAAGCTATATTGTTGTCACTGAGAAGTGGGTCTCTGCTCTGAAATGTAGAGCAAAATAATGCAGCTTGACCTAGAAACTGGACAGTTTCTGTGGCTACAGAGGTAAAATCATGCTGCAAACAGGCAACAAAAGATAAATTACTATGGTACACATGTAACTTAGCTCATGCATTTGTGTTTAGAATCACAGAGAATTCAAGAAATGCCAACATGTTAATTCTGAAAATCAGATCAGCAACAACAAAGACAGACCCTAAATCTGTAGCACTATTTCAGCACTCAAAAGCTGTACTTCACCCATGGGAACTAGAATGAACTTGTGAAGACTGAATTCCACATCAGTATTCCCAGCGCCAGTCCAGGACCTTCACAACTCTTCCATTGTTTTATTTATGAATATAGCAGCTCAAGCTTGCTCAAGTTCCACAAGGACTCCATGGCAATCTTTAGGGTGAAGAAAAATCACAGGTTTGCCATGTGCACCTATTTTTGGCTCTTCACTCAATATTCGTATCCTTTTTTTCTTCAGCTCTGTCATTGCTGCTTTTATGTCATCAACCTTATCAAAAAGACAGTTCACACAAATTAACATATTGCACTGTATTATGCAGATTTTACATTTAGGAGCAGTAACATAATTCCTTACTGAAATGTTATTCCTAAGTTCTAATATAATTCTGAAAATAAGTTATAAACCATTTTAAAATGTCTAGTCTTAAAAATAGCCCAGAAGTTTGCATTTGTTATTTGAAGATTTTATAAAATATCATTTAAACAGATTGTGCTATATTTACGAAATTAATAAAACAAAATCACTCCTGCACAAAGCCCATTTGGATTTTTTTTGTTGTTACTTTATAAGGACTCCATAAATAATCTAAATTCTGCATTACTTTTACTAGGAAGATTATATTACTTTCCAGCTCTCAATAACTAAAGAAAAATACCTCCCTTTATAAGAGATGACAGAGCACTGACTCATTAAATTCTGGTGAAAAGGGAGGGCAGTGGGCAGAAGGTAAAAGTCCCTTTTAGATTTATGTATTCTCCTTTTGAGTAGGTTAAGGTTCATAAAGCTTCCTAAGGAAAAAAGCTTGGAATAATCAAAAATATATCCAGATGTGGTCTTCCTATTGAACTTAGCTATACTAATAGCCATTAATACAGTATTTCAGTTCAGTTTCCTACAGAAATATGTAATTAACAAAAACATGCCTACACTGTATGCTGTGATCTGAAGTTCTGATGTCATGTCATCCAATGAAATTTGAATTTTCCTAAAACTTAAATGCATTCATTTTTTGAAATAATAATATTAACACTCAGTTTAGAAAATTCCCTAGTCAACAGTCAATGAAGACCTAGAATTAAAATAGTATCATTGCTATTTTTCACGACTGAGGTGTCTGGACATAATTTGGTGAATAAACTCTCCTGATGCCATTGTAGGGAAGAAGCAAATTCCTAGCTTTAATTCAGACCACCTAATTCCTACCCATTTGCAGCAGTTTTGTTCATAAATATTCCAAACTCAGTACAGTTCTTCCTACACACAACTACCAGTCTGCAAAACAAAAAAGGAATGACTGTCAAATTATCTAAACCGGAAAGGGCACATGTGACATGTGCCATGGCCCCCTCCAGATTCTCTCCCTGAGCAGAAAAGCCACAGCAGCTGCTGCTCCTGTCCTGCAGAGATGGCCTGAAGAGTCTGGGCTCAGCTGGAATGAGTTCCTGCATCCCCCAGGATGAGTGACAGGAAACAGTGGAAAGCCTCTGGGTGCATCCATGTTAGGATAGTACTAGGCTTGGATTGCTCTCTAACTCTACTGTGTCCAGCACGGTTTTCACTGCAGGTATTAAATTGTAACTGGTCAGGAATAAGTTAATTTCTTCTTAAAATACTTACCTTTTTTGAAACAAGCTGCCTATCAAAATATCTGTCTAAATTTTCCTTTGTATAAGAGAAAAGAAATATGACAGCCTTATATATTAGTTCTTGACACAGGTCAAACCTTTAAAATATGCATACTTGAATGTATCTATCTTATTACATGAAATATGATGTTAAAATACCTCAATGCAGATATGATGCATTCCTCCAGTCTTGTTTTTTTGCAGGAAGCTTGCAATGGGACTTTTCTCTCCTAAAGGATGTAGAAGTTCCAGCTTGGTATTCCCGAGCTCCACAAAAACAGTGTAGACACCATGTTCAGGAAGAGCAACAGTCTCACTCACCTGGGCTCCTAACACATCTTTATACAAGGACTGAGCTTTCTCCAAATCTGGCACTGCAATTGCCACGTGATTAAGTCGGCCCAGTTTCCACAAACAGCTTGGAATGTTTTGTGAAAAGGACCTTGATGATGATAGAGTTTGTGCAATGGAAGCTGAAGTCTGCAATCTGCTAAGAAGCCCTGAAAAAAAAAGTGAACAGCACTGACTCGATGCTTTTGAGAAGGTCTCAATGCCTGCTCTTTCCCCTGTAAAGGCCTGCAGAGCTGCCAAGTCATTGGCACACCCTGGAGCAATGCCCAGGGCAGACTGAGAGCAAGGAAAGTTACTCTGTTTTCAGACTAACTAAATATTCAGGAGTATTAAAAAAAAATAAATTAAAACCCAAAGCAGACTCAACTTTGGTGTAAATCCTTACATATACCTGTTGAAAAGAGGAAAACACGACCAATTGTAAAGGTTAACTGTATATTGTGTTTAAAAGTGACTTTTGAAATTTTCAGAGCTTCTTACAAAGTAGAGAAAGAAATAAGGATATGCCTGTACATCTCAAAATTATAGCAAACAAACAAAAAGATCACGAAGAAAAAGAAAGATATAAAAAGAGAGTACTTGCAAATTAATTACATTAAAAATTAATCTGTCAGTATTGGAATCTAGAGAGGTTGGGGATGGGGAGAAATTGTGACAGTATCAGTTGTTTCTAGAACCAAAATTAGAATTAGATTAAAGGATATATTCATAAAAGCCACATTTTAATTCCATGCCAATTTGCTTTAGACCAAGTCAGAGCTCCCAGTGCCTCAAGGCCAAGCTAGAGGCATCTCAGTTTTGGGAGTCTTTGAGGCATTCTTTGCTTTCAAGTCACAAATGTGCTGTTTTGCTAAGAGACTGTGCCAGTGATGCACTGAGATTCTGGATGCCTTGCAACACTCTGAGGATAGATAGCCTGGCTGGGCTCTTGGTACTCTGTAAGGTCAGTAATAGCTGTAATTAATTAAGCTTTGCTTCACTGTATGGAACTGAGAACTACCATTCCACAGGAATTCAAGACTCTACAGCTACCAGGTAATTTTTCTTTGAAAAGATAACTGATAAATCCTTAAACCTAAGCCTTTCTGAGCATGGTGCTGTGTGGGCCTGATATTTCTGGGTCTCAGAGATATTAGCCTGCTGGCAGCTGCTAACTCTTTCCCAAGGAAGAATTTCTCCAGAAAAGTTTCTTCTCAAAACAATCTTGGCCAGCAACTCTCCTTTCTCAAAACAATCTTTCTCCAGGTGGTGTTTTGCTGTTTCTCCAGTTTAGCCCATGGGATTAGAGAGGTGTCGTTCCTATTCACCAATCAAGTCTGTAGGGGAACACTTTATAAAAGGTAGTAAGAATTAGACAATAAAGCCTTTTTTCTGTGCTCTTTGCCTTCTGAAATATTTGGAGTCTCTCATCTTTCTTTCGTGTCCTACAGCGACAGTGCTGTGATGGAGGAAGAAATGTTTGCATGTATCTGACAATTAAAATTACAACATGCAATGTGCATATTAGCAAGGACTTAGTGTCAAAAAAGTGAGTCTATTCACAATCTTTTGATGATACTGAATCAACATCCTACACTATTTCCAGAAACTTGTCCAGTGCTGCAGGTATTACTGCAGTATTTCTTGCCAGGCTTTCACACAGTCCATCCTGTCATCTCCTTCATCACAGCCAGAAGTTCTGGACAATTCTTTCACTTATTACCTTTAAGCTGTCATACTGCTACAGGACAGCAACTGCTTTTCAACTTTTTACATGTTGAAAAAATCCCCTAGAAACTTCCATACAAAGAAAAAATCTTGTTTTTCAAATGTCTGTGCAGAAACTCTTTTGTAGAAACACTTGCCATATCAATGCAGCTGAATCAGGGTGAACCCAGTGATTCCGTGAGGGAGCACTACAGTGCAATGCCTGAAATGCACGAGGTGCAAACACGCAGGAACTAGATGACATGATTAATGGCATGGGTAATTAACTAGTATAGGGTTTGACAGTTAACCAGAGCAAATAAATGTGTTACAAAAAGTAACAAACCCCCCCAACATCTGCTATACAGTCCTTCCTGCCCACCTAAGCTTGAAGTAGCTCTGTTTTGTACTGTAATTTCTTAATTATTCAATTAAGAATTATTCAATTCTTGCTGGAGCAAGAGATATTTTTCCACTTGGAGGAAGGGAGTATTCCCTAAAAAAGAAAACTCCTTTGAAAGAGAAGGATCCCTTACTATATAATTTATTATGTTTTCCAGAACCTTTTACTGTTTTATTTTTTCTTCCAAATAGAACAGACTGCAGTTCAATACAAATACTATTAATGTGGATTTTTTTCAAGCAGTCTTTACTAATGGAAAGGCAAGGATTTTTCCTTTCTTTTACATCTGACATCTATAATTCTTGCTGCACTTCACACAGGGCATGTGACTACACAGTTATTTTAATTTAATTTGTATTTTTTCTATTTCAAGTAAGTTGACAAAGACACAGACTGTTTGTCACTCAGCTATTTGTGATGCACTAGAAAAAGTAATAAAAAATGCTCCTCCTTCTGGGTTCTGCCACAGAAATATTTGATTTCTTGTGGTGTTTCCTGGAAAGACAATAGACTGAAAAAGTGAAGTATATTCCCAGGATTCTTGTAAAGTCAAAGATACTTAAATGTTCACTCATAAAACATTTATTCTATGAGGTCTTGTGAATTTATCATAGCTCTAGTCAGATGCAGACAGAGTATTAATTTTAAATCCATAATTGAATTGACTGAGATTAAACAAAAATCATTTGTGTTTTTCTTGCATTATCTAGATTAGTAACTATATAGATTACTTAAAATTCTAATCTTCTTCTAACCCAATAATCAAAAAATGGCCCTGCAGTGAAAAAGAAGGCTTTTCAGCAAACATTAGATTGAAACCCCATCACTTCCATGTTTCCAGGAAGGAAACACTTGTATTTATATATACATCACTAAACTAGTTCTATAGTATATAACCTTCCCAGCTTCATTTGAAGAATATTTTTAAGTTGATCTATTTGGGGGTCATTCTATTGATGGTTAACTGATCTACTAGTAGTACGCACGTCAGAGTTTAAATATACAGTTGTACCAAGTAAAGGTTACGTTCTTTAACCGAGCAGATTATGAAGAAACAAGTCTGAAGTACCCATAAACTGAGATCCTCACCCTTCAAATGTTTATTCATAGGCTTCTTTGTTGCTTCTGATGTGGAGCCATGTTCATTGACTTAATCACGGAAACTAAGGAATCAAACCAAATCAAGCCAAATCCAACTGTGGGAAGGTTTTACAACACTGGATTGCAGTAAGAACCTTGTCACTGGGCACTGCTCTATTGTCACTCATTTCAGGTGGACATGAATTCCCAAAGCATGGAGAGGATGCTGTTACCACAGGGAATCTGGCACACAGGGACTGTGTGTTCACTCTCTGGACCAAATGGAGAAAGGGCATAGTGTGGTCATTCTTAAATTCCAACAATTTCAAGGTGCTGTGAGCATCTTGGGAACTCGGGAAGCCAACTGGGCTCACAGTGCTGCTCTGCTCTGTGCTGGACAGGCTTTTGGGAATCAGATGGGCTCCAGAGCTCATGGAAACTGAGTCTCAGTGTGCTGCAGCTCTGGTTCCCTCCATCAAAGCGCAGTCATACAAAGGTGTTTTCATTCCCAGTAAACTACTGATCGATCACCGACACCACTGAACCTCTCCTTCACTTTTCTCCTGGTCTGTGGCTACCAAGTAAAATGGTGTGGTTTAGGTATTGTGAGTTTAACCTACCCTACCAGAGTGAGCAGTACAGGTTATTATCATGAACAGGGAATTATTTTGAATTTGACCTCCAAACCACACCTCAAAAAAGACAAGCTCCTCCTTGCGCCTATAAGTTTGGAATTTGCTCTGTAAGTTTACCGTATGCCAGCTAATGTCAGTTGTTAATGTGCTCGTCAGTTGGATCGGGAGATCTTGTTTGTATTTACAGAAGCGGTAATTTTGTTCGGCCTACGAGGCTCTCACGGGGAGATCCGCCAGGCCGGAGCCCGCACCGAGACCCGCAGCCGCCCCGTGCCGGCCCCGCCGCCGCCCGCGTTCCCTCCACTCTTCCCTCCGCGCTTCTCCCGCCGCCCCGCGCTGCCGCCCCGCGCTGCCGCCCCGCGTTACCGGCCGCTCCGCGCCACAGCACCGCCGCCATCTCACC
>VXBB01009322.1:281004-315516 GCA_013399915.1 Illadopsis cleaveri
CGGGCAGGCGCGGCAGCCGTGAGGGTGAGGGCTGCAGGACAGCCCGGTGAGTGCTCTGGGTACGGTGCTTGGCACCGAAAATAGTCTGTCAGTAGCAAACAAGACAATGATAAAATATTCCCAGCGACAGGACGAGGAGCAATGCCCATAAACTAAAACAAAAGAGGTTTCACCTCAGCATGAGGGAGAACTTCACACTGAGGGTGGCAGAGCGCTGGGAGAGCTGCCCGGGGATGGTCATGGAGTCTCCCTCTCTGGAGACATTCCAACCCCACCTGGACACGTACCTGTGTCACCTGCTCCTGGAGACATTCCAACCCCACCTGGACACGTACCTGTGTCACCTGCTCCTGGTGACCCTGCCTGGGCAGGGGAGTTGGGCTGGATGATCTCCAGAGGTGCCTTTCAACTCTGACTCTATTGTGAAAATTAGAGGACTTGCCTATTTGAGTTGCAGGTTCACTTGCTGATGTAAATGCAAACTTGAGATTAATTTTCCATTTATTAAGCCATTTAAAGGCAGCTACAGTGCTCAGCTTGCCTGTGGTGTGCTTTCCTGCCTGGTAAGGCAAGCTAAAAGACAGTAGCATTTTAAGTTAGGGATTGCTTGACTTCTCTGCTTCTCTTCATCTTGGTTGCATCTGGTACCTTAGAAGATCACTCATTCAATGTTGGTTTTTTTTTCAAGGCATGTCGGAGGATTTCAGATGGAAAAGGAAAAGCCAAGAAAAGTCTCTTAAATATTGTAGAATAAAGAAATATGGCCTGAATGGAGTTGTCTGTACCATGTAATTGCTCTCAAGTTTTGTAATGGCTGAAGCTAGGTCTTCAGGAATCAAAAGATCCCGAATAAGTTTGTCACTCAGTAAAAATAAGAAGAAAAAAGAAACAGCAAAAAAAGTGGAAGTTACAGGAACACCATCTACACCTTCAGCATCATCCTCTATTACTTCCTTTTTTAACAATGTCCCCCCTGCCAAGATTAGCTGCCCCATGTGTGGGCAACTGGTGCCAAGATACGGAATAAATAAGCACATTGATGAAACATGTCAGAGAAACCATGGTGAGATTGGTGCTGTTGATGCTACACTGAATTCTTTCAGGAATAAGAGTCCCTCAGCTGCAAATCTGAGCAATAATTCCAGCTCATATTTTTCAAAAAACCTCTTAAATCTAGAAACAAGTCCTTCCAAAAGTAATTTGTTGAAAGCAGGAGGGAGTGCAGCACAACAGACTAGTCCTTATTTTAGCAATAATAGTTCAGTCTTAAGTGTTAGCAATGAATGCCAGGCTCGAACAGTTAGAACAGTCTCCTTGGGAAGCTTGTCTTCAAAACTGTGCAGAAGACGCTGCCTGCAGGGAGGAAAACAGGTCCTGTATGAAGAGATCAACTCTTCACCTCCGGGTCTTCACACTGCCTGTGGAAGTGCTGCAGCACCAGATGATGATGGTGATGAGATTGATGCTGGGCAGAGTTCTCAGAAGGAAAACCAGCCTTCTCACAGAGAGGACCAGGAGCAAAATTTTTCAAAGAGGGAACCTGAATTTCAAAATGAAATAAACAAATGTAATGGAGAAGACCTTGTGGAAATGGTTCAAGTACCTTTACTGGCTGATAACAGTAATGACAAAAGGTTCCCACCTGGTACAAGGAGCACCAAAGCAGAAAGCAGATCTGAAGGTGGGATACTTAGTCCTGATAAATTTGAAACATTTCTAGCCATCCATACTTCAGCAGAGCTGGCTTGCAGGTTGGAAGCTGAGACTCAGCCTCACACTGAGGTTACTCCCTCAAAGGCAGAAGTGAACTGTGGGACAGAACATTGCCTTAGCAGCGATGATGCAGAGGTATTTCCTGTGGAAGTTCTTGAAGACTTTAAGAATGACATGAACCATACTTTGTTAGAAACTGTGGAAAAGGCAGAACCTCAGGATTCCACTGGGGACATTCTAGACAAAATAGATGAGGTCCTCTCTGTGCCCAGCTCTCCTGGACACCCATACTACCTCCAGAATTTTTTGGTAGTGCTGCGAGCAGTATTGGAGAATCAAGATGATGTCAGACTATTTAATGAACAAGATTTGAACATTGTAACCAAGTTCTACAAATTATCAGGTATCTTTTTTTTTTTAAATACATTTCCACATTCCCTCTTGTAAAGAGCATTGTTACATAGTTTTATGTGAGAAGTGCCATATCAATTGACAATTTAACTTGATGAATTTTTTAAGGGAAGAAGCTCCTTTTTCTCAGGAGATGTACCCCTCAGTGGCTTTTTGTAACTAAACTCTCCCAATGTTGTTAGGTAGAGCTCCTGAGAGAACGGGGGGACACAGCCTCACACAGCCCTCCCAGCAGCCTGGCTTGCATCCTAATGGATCTAAGCTGGCCATGGACACAAGCAGCCAGACCTGAGGGGGTCTGCAGAGCCCCTTGGTGCACTTCAGACCATAAGAATATTACAGTAGGGACATCTTGGAGCTTGGTAATACCTTGTTTATCTTGTGGTAGTTAAAGGGGAATATATAAAGAAAGAAAGCCACAAAAGTCTTGTTACTGGCTCTCTGAGGCAAGCAAGAGATGCACCTCATTTGCATCCAAAGATCCAGGAATAAACTCACAGTTAGGCCAGCAGTGTATGCAGGTGTTGGCTACTTTGACAAAAACTAAAATTAGAGATGTTCAGGATACACCTTCCCCATTTCCACACTGTTCCCTGGATGTGAACAACACTGATCAGTAACAGGAGCTTGTTCTGTTAGATAAAAGAACTTCTTGTTTCTCTTTCAGTAGTGTGATTTCAGAACTCCCCTCTCATGTGAGTTGGGAATACAGAAAGAATTACTGCAAAGTGGTGCTGATAAATCCATGTCTGCACTGGGTGCGAGGGTCACGGATGAAACAATCTCTTTGCAGGGTAGGAAAGATGCAGCAGTTGAGCTGTGAGAAGTGAGAGGATAGCACTAATAGATAACAAATCCTGGACAACTGACAGATGGATGTCATTGCCTTCAAGAAATACCAGGCAGGATACTTTAAAAGTTCAGGTAGATGCGTTATCTGTCCCACATGAGAAGTTTCTAGGGAAGCATTGTCTTTCAGTTATCACAATGCAAAGAAAGCCCACACACCTGCTTAGTACTATGAAGTTGCTTGAATATAGGTATTTGCCAGTATTTAATTATTTTCTGCTGAAATATCTACCATTCTTCAGTGAGTTGTCTCTAACTCAGTGTGAGTTTACGAAGCTTATTATGAAATTATCATTGCAGTCCTTGTTTGGTCTGGAGAAAGAATGTCCTCGTGTTAACTTTTTTCCTTTCTGCAGAATGATAAAAACTGGAGACAGACTTTAAAGGAGTTATAACCCCGCAGAGAAAATTACAAGATTGTATGTCTGAATGTAGTTCTCCCAGTGAACTGATCCTGAAAAGATTCTATTAAAGAAAAGGCTGAAAAAGTCTTATAAGGACAGGAGAATAGTTAAATAAACATTTAATGTTTATCTGCCATTTCTTAAGTATGTCTAGGTCTGGTAGTGTTTTAGCGGTTTTTTATTAATGATCAGTTTCAGTTAAGCAACAGCAGACGGGTAAAATATTTGGAAGTTAATGGGGGTTGAATTAAGTATTCAAAAGGTTGCTGAATGTAGTAATAATAGCTAGATTATTTTCAGCTAAAATTTAATAAGCTATTTCATTGAATTTCAGCATTGTTAGTATTTAAAAAGTCTTTTTAAAAGGTACTTTAAAGTAATATTTCCCTGATAAAAATCAAATTAATAGGAGTTTTTTTCTCATTGTTTTCAGTAGATATATTAGTATAATTTGCCTTATCTTTGGGAAAATAAGAACCTGAAGCATGCTGCACAGAGAGATATTCTGTGATTATGAAATTATTCTGTCAGACTACAGTTTCTTTTGTTCCTTAGCATGAAATATTTGGTTATTGAATGACCGTTTAAGAAAGCAAAAAGATGTATTTAACAACACAAAATGCAGGGTTGAAAACTGAAGTTCTCTTTTTCTATAGAACTAAATATTTCTTGAAGGGTAAGCATGTCAAAATGCATTTTAGTAATGTAATTACCTACAAAATATGTTGTAATACTTTTCCACCTACAAAACTTAAAGATTCTAATAAATTTATTAATTACTTGGAAAGGTAAGTCTGGTATTTTACCAATTCTGCTTGTACATGGGGAGATTGAAAATGTGTTTTAGAGAGTACCTGCACCAAAGCAATTTTTCTGGTTAATGTGGTGATTGTGCCTAGTACTGTGTTTAGAATTTACTCTTGTTTTTGTCCTTCCCTGCTTTAAATAAAATTTGCAGTTGGTGGGCAGAAGTTGTATGTGAGACTTTTTCAACGCAAGCTGAACTGGTTAAAGGTGAACAAAATAGAGTATGGGGAGATCAGTGTGGATTTGTCACCAATAATTGAAGAACTGGCTGAAGCCAGATTTCTACAAACAGGTAAGGCCAGCATTAATAAACCTTTAAAATACTGCTCTGTGATGATGTTGTAGTGACACAGTGATACTGAGCAATACTTACTGTGAAAGTATACCACAGCACCTGACAAAGGAGGGTGAGTGAGGAGGAGAAATCCCCCTCACCTCCAGCCCTGCAATAAACAAATAGCTGCTCTATAGACACTGGTCTATGGGCTTTTATTTCCAGTCTATCTTTCGGGCATCAGACCTAAATCATTAAATTAGTACTGGGTTGTATGAATGTACTGTGAGCTGTTGTTTGAGTGTATGCGTATAACACAATGAATATATGTGCATAATCTTACTTTTAGAATCTGAATTGGAAGACCTATGTGAAGGGTTGGATTTGCTTTCAGCCCCTGAGCTAAAAACACTGGCAAAAATCTTTCACTTGCCAAACCCAAATGGTCAAAAACAGCAACTTGTGGATGATTTTCTGAAGTTGTCAAAGCAGCGTTCGATCTTCAGCAGGAGTCAGGCTGGTATTGGGACGGTGATTTTAAAAAGGTAAATGTTTACAGCTGAGTGTTGCAGGTGAATGGAAGTTGTGCTTCAAATGACTGAAATCTGGATGCCTTTTCAAGAGAGGAATGCATTTAGCAAATTTATTGAAAGAAAGGGCAGCATTACATTTCAATTCACAGTGAGTCGAAGAGAAGGGTAGATACTAAACTGCATAGTCTCACTGCTTTCAAGGAGAATCAAGTTTATGCATTATTTGGCTTGAAAAAAAGTTGTTCTCATACTTCATTCAGTATATTTTCATTTTTATAAGTCAGTTATAGTATTTTTATTTGTCCTTCCAGGGTGAAGGACCTGGCTGGAAAATGTGTCAGGGTCTGCAAAGGCGCTCGGGCTGTCTTCTCGCGAATCCTGCTGCTGTTCTCCCTGCCTGAGTCGCTGGAGGAGGAGGAGGCTGGCAGTGCTGGGCAAGGCCTGCTCTCCACAGTCCTTAGGGCAAACATGGGCCATATGGTGTTCCCCAGTTACACAGTGAACAGGAAAACACAGGTCTTCCAGGACAGAGAGGATCTCATCAGGTAGGTAGAGCTTTGGCAACTTGGAAATCTGTTCATTTTCAGAAAAGCTTTACTGCAGCACTTGTGCAGGCAAACAATTCAAATGTAGAACTACAGATGTAAATATGTAGAAATGTTAATTTTGCAACTATTTAAAGTACATTTTTGTATTGAGGTAGCCATTTGTAGTTCACAGTGGCTTGCATTTTGAAACAAAATAGCTTATTTATTTGCTTTATGATCGTGTGAAGCTGTTTCTTCATTTGCTTTGCTGATTCTGAGCTAAACAAAAATTATATTCTCTAGTGGTAAGTAAATTTAAACATAATGTGCCCTGCTAGTTTAAACTCTGCTAGTCCTAGAAGAGTAAAAGTAAAGATGGCTGTATGGCTCAATGTCTTTGGAGACTGGAAGGGAAAGAATTTATTTCTTTCAGCTTTTAAGTTGATGCTTTTTAAGTGTAATAAAGTTGTGGTTTTTTACCACAGGTATGCAACTGCTGTTCATCTGTCAAATGATATAGCCACTGCAATGGTAAATGGAAACTGGGAAGAAGCTAATCATCTCTATTTGTGTGCTAAAGAAACCTGGAGTGAACTGAAGAATCACCCCTCTTTGAGGTAGAGAACTGGAGACTGTTCAGTGCATTATCTTACCTTGGGTGCTTTTCCTTTGGAAAGAGGCTTATCAACTAAGGATGTTATTTAAACCTTATAAAGCAAGAGACATGTTCCTGAAAGCTTGGAACTTCCTGATTGTTTAGCTTTTATGTTACAATATGAAAAGACCTTTTTTATAAAATCTTGGGAAAGAGTTGCTAGGCATGGATATAGCACTAAAGCAGTTCTGTTCTATGTGCCAGTGCAGGAGAACAAGAGCTTTTTTTTTTTTGCCTTGTCATAGTTTTTTTTAAATGGTTTTCAAACAAATGGCAATAAGCAGAAATTAAAATTGACTGTGAGCAAAAGGATGTTGCAAATGTTATGGGAAAACATGCTGGGTTATTCATGTCTTTAGATTTCCAAGTGGGTGTTGCTCAGGAAATGTTACTGAATATCTGAGAACTGAAATAACATGTATTGGGTTTGAAGTTCTTCTGATCAGTTTTTCTTTTAATTATTTTGTTTTCTGGCTTAATGATACACCACAAGTTAAAGCCTTATGTTTGGCATTATATTCAATTCCATGACAACTGATTTAAAATAATATTCATAGAGGATCATTTGGAAATCTGTTCCACTTTACACTGAAGACAGTGGAAAAATCTATTTTGATTTTAATAAAATTCAATAAGACTTTGTCCTGAAACACAGAAGTGCCTACTGAAAAGATGTTAGTCTTCTTTTATGGCAGGAAATTCCTGCTCAAGACTTTTTCTTTTGTTCAGCTTTGCTTCTGAAGTTAAACTGCTGATTTATGACAATGAGTTGGTAACCAAATATGATGTAGTAAATTACTTTTTTGCATCTGTTGTAAAAGTCATTAACTGATAATTTTACTGGTGTTGAAACTAAAATATGCTGTGCAAGTGCAGCTTGTACCTGCTCCCTAAGCCAAACTAATGCCTTACCTTTGGGTTCTTGACTTTGCAGCTGGGATACTCATTTCAGATCAATTTGGGTATATAAGGCATGTAATCTGGTAAATGCTTTAGATATAAGTATTCTTAGTAAAACTGACATAATTCAATTGATCTGAACTGCTCTTATTTTTCAGCTATCACAGAATTTTACCTGATTACCTGCGACGTTTCACAGTTGGCTGGGTGTACACAAGAATCCTTTCTCAAGGAGTTGAAATTCTGCAGAGGCTTCACAAGTATAAGGTAAAGTGGTGAGGTGAATAGAAATATGTGTTAAATTTTTGTACATCAATTTACATTTCTGATGTGGCTGGAAAATGGTGGTGGAGTTTGCCAGGGCTTGCTGCAGTTCTAGTAACATGTTACTTTTAAGGGAAAAGAGCTGGTTTTTTGTACTGCTTTACAAAGTTTAAAATTGTTTTTATTTTTGCTTATGCTTTGAAGATTTACCATATGTAATACACCATAAAACTGTTGCTGAGAAATACTTGTTTCATTATTTAGATACCTGTGTTTCAATACCTGTGTTTCACTAGATTTTATTGCTTTTAAATAAGAAAAATCTTGAAAGGGAGGTCTTCTAGAAATCCCTGCCTCTTCCTTAGGGAATTGATATCTCCAAAGGCCTCTGATTTACATGTTAAAGTAAATCAGATTATTTGGAAAAAGATTTCACCTCTGCAAGAAAGCAACAAGTAATGCTTAAGATTTTTTTCATATACAATAAGGGATACAGAAAGGAGAAAAATACTGTATTTTTGGCAGCTAACCTTTAAGTTTACATAAAAATATCTCTGTTCTAGAGTTTTTAAGATACATATATGGATCTGAAATGGGTATATTGGGTAGTGGAGAAAAATGTAGGTTTGGATTGTCCAGAGACAAAGTTTCTGTAGTATTCATTAATTAGAAGGGAAGGTGACAAGGTAAGTTGAAGTTGGTTCTGTAACTCGGTTAATAAAGGTACAATCCCGTTGCCACAGGAAGCAGTGCAGCAGCTGCAGAGCCTCCTGGCCCAGGATGTGTACTGTGCTGACAGCAGAGGGAGATGGTGGGATCGGCTGGCTCTGAATTTACATCAGCACCTCAAAAACACTAAGAAGGTACCTTCACAACTGCTGCTGGAAAGCTGGAAACACTGCAGGCATTGTCTGAAAGCATTCTTAAAAAGTATTTTTTATGGAAAGAGCAGTGGAGTAGAGTCTCCTAAAAATGCAGATTTTGTTAGGAATACTAAGGTCAGACAACTAGTTTTAACTAAGAAAATGAATCCCCTTCCTTAATCTTATACTGATCAGTAGAAATTGAGAGGAATTTTTTTTACTGTACCGGTGTAAATTTGAATGCAGAAGCCTCCTTGTGCAAAATGTTACTCATTGGTTGGAACGTGACATGAGTTAGCAAGGTGTGCTTGTCCTGTCGGGTGGTTCTTACACTGACATGTTTGTGCCTCAGTCAGTTGCTGTGGAGCAGAGGGGTGTGCAGAGGTGTCACTAACTCCCTGTTTGTCCCTTGCTGTTTGCCAGGCCGTGGGCTGCATCCGGAGGGGCCTGGCCGACCCCGCCGTGCGCACCGGGCACCGCCTGTCGCTGTGCCAGCGCGCCCTGCGCATCAGGGACTCCCCCAGCTGCAGGCAGCTCCAGGGGCTGCTGCACGGCCTGCCCCTCCTCGCCGTGCACGACGTCACACACGTAAGCAAGGCAGCACACGCTCGGCAGCTCTGCTCGCTTCTGACAAGGAAAAATCATCGGGGAGACTTGGCAGTGCTGTGCACCAGCCTCTGACTGACGTGGTGCAGGGAAGGGAATACAAATGTGTTTCTAAAACAAAAGCCTCTTGTAATCAGATACTTCTGCAGTTGGTCAGCTTCTTGTCTGAAGTTAGTCAGCTGTACACTGATCTAATTTGCATTGCTTTGTATTTGTTATGGATGTGATCAGCCATAAACTCCACTAATTTAGCAGTAATGCCCTCAGAGCCTTTCTGGCTGAAGAGTCTGATCAGATCAGTGCATTGCCTCTGGTGGCTGCAGGCCAAGCATTCTGTGTGCTAGAAAAAATAACAGTAACCTTAGCATGTTGTCAGCATTAGATTAATGGCTAAAAAAAAGCCACTGTTCCTTTAGGAACCTTTGGAGGTAATGCACTCTAAATATGTGTTATGCAAGTATTCAGTGTGGGGCACTTGCATCGTATTAGAATGGATTTTTAAAAAGTCCAACTTTGCCACACCATTGTAAAGATAATTCTGTCTGGGTAAAATCAGAGCAGAGCCTCACTTCCTCTCTCAGCCTCCTCACCACATGTCTCCCTGTAGCCTTTCTTTGTCTCAGCCCAGAGTCTGTCTCCTCAGTTTTCTGTGGTTTTGCTCCAGTCCTGCAGATAGAAATGCTACTTCCCATCTGCCCACAAATTTTGCTAGACATTTTTTTTCTTAAAAATGTGCTGGTTTATAAAAGCCGAACAGGATGATTTGACAGGAATGACAGGTTAAATTTTATTCAGTTGATTTTTGGAAACAAATCTAGTTCTGGTTTTAAGAAAATTGAAAAGGGGATTTTGGGCTAAAACTTTTTAAATGTGATGCTGGAAAGTAACCAAATGTTTTAATATGTTCAGGTCACAATCAGTGGAAAGATGTGTCCTCAGATGGGAATGGGAAAATCTGTGTTTCTCATGGAGGATATTGGTGATGGAGAAGGAGGAGGAGACTGCAGTGTATCCACAGTCATGTGCTCAGTTGAGGAGCTGGCATTAACTCATTACAGGAGGAATGGTTTCGATCAGGGTAAGAGCACTGTTCGTTTGGGGATATTTTACACTAAAATAACTGTGGGAGTAAGTAAAGAAACTATTTACTATTCAGTTTAGTTAACAGACCAGTTTCAGCTGATGTCATTAAGACCAGATTTTAGGCTGCTTCTGTTTCCTTCCCAAACACCTCTAATTCCTCACTTCCTTTCCAAAAAGTGCCCTAACATGTATTTTCAACCTGACCTGCTTCCTGGCCTTTAATGATTTGCTGCCTCATTTACCAAAGGTGGTTTTGAAATGTATTGGGAAAAATCCCCCCAAAGCCCTTTGTCTACACAGAAGATTGCTTACTTTGCCTTCCTTACCATTGAACAGCTAAGGGTAAAACAGGGAGGGTGAGTCCACAGCCTCTCTGGGCAGCCTGTGCCAGTGCTTCATCACCTTCACAGTGAAAAAGTGTTTCCTTGTGTTTGCACATATCCATATATATAGTCATACATATGTATGTCTCCCTATGTTCACACACATATGTAGAAATGTTCACAGAATCACAGAACCAGAGGATGGTTTGGATTGGAAGGGCTCACAGTGGGGTCATCTGGTCCAACCTCCTTGCTCAAGCAGAGTCATTCAGGAGCACATGGCACAGGATTGTTGTGAAATAGCTCCAGTGAGGGAGACTCCACAGCATCCCTGGCAGCCTGTTCCAGTGTACAGCACTTGTAGAAGGCAGTCAGGTTCATCAGGCATTATTTAGCTGTAGTGAATCCATGCTGACCACTCATGATCACCTTCTTGTCATCCATGTGGACAGAGATGGCCCCCAGAATGGGGCACTGTCACCTTTCCAGGGATTGAGGTGAGGCTGACTGGCCAGGACTTCCATGGGTCCTCCTTTCCCACTCTGCAGAATGGGTGACATTTGCTTTCTTCTGGCACCTCTTCTGATGGCCACCACCTTCCAAAGATGATGGTGAGTGGCCTCACTGTGGTGTCACCTTATTCTCAGCACCTCTGAGTGCATCCCCTCAGGGCCCATGGACTTGTGGATGTCAGATTTGCCTTGCTGTTCTCTAAGCCAGTCCTCCTAAACCAAGGAAAGGTTTTCCAACATTCCTTTCCCCGGTCTCCTGGGTCAGAGGTCCCTGAGAGCTGGTCTTGGCAGTGGAGACCAATGCAAGGAAGGTGTTCCAGAGCCCTGCTGTGTCCCGTTATCAGGGCCCCCCTCCATTTAGCAGCAGGCCCACGTTAGCCTGAGTTTTCCTTTTGGTGTTGAGGTGTTCAGAGAAACCCTCCTTGGTGTCCTTGACATGTTTTCACATGCTCATATGTGTGCATGAACATATAAACATGTATAGGAGCACATGTATACATGCATGCACGCATATGTATTTACATATATAAATATGTATACATATAAAAGGCATAACATGTAATATTTACAATAAAAATAAAACAGGTAGATAGAAGAATATTTTATGCAAGATCTAATTATATACTATAAATATATATCATGTTTTGAATATATTATATATCATTATCATCATCCCTATTGTATCTTTTTTAATGTTAAAAAAGTTGTGTATTTAAAAATTGTCAGGGTTAGCCCAGCAAGCTTTGTGGGGGCCAGGCAGGGCTGGAAAGTGGGGCTGCAGCCTGTGACCTGGGAGCAGCAGGCCTGGGGAGTGGGGCAGAGTGAACTGCATTTGCAGCTGCAGTGGGAATGTGTGCTGACACCAGCTGGCCATGAACCTCAACATGGCATATTCCTGCTTTGGGTCGTGATGGCTCAGTACCTCTTCATATGACATCACTGTAGAATTAATGTTTCCATTTTTATGAAATTCTGCCTTTTAGGGATTCATGGGGAAGGCTCAACGTTTATTACACTGTATGGGATTCTAATGTGGGATATCATTTTCATGGATGACATACCTGACGTGTTCAGAAACTCCTATCAGGTAATTTTCTTTACTTAATTTATTTTCCCATTGCTGTAGACTCAGTAATGATGTTAAAATCTTATTTAGGATTAGAGTAACATTTTATTCTGAGGGACTTCCCATACAGATCTTGGGGTTTACTTCATTATTTATTATATTTGGTTTATTGCCAAGGGCCTCCTCAGTAACCAGTAGCTGTGTCAGACTGGATTCCCAGTCAGAGAAAGTGGGATTGGTGTGGTTAAATGCTTGTGTTCTGTAGCTGAGCTCCCTGGGCAAGGTGACCTTGATTGCTAGTGAAGAAACTGCTGTGCCCCAGCCTAGTCCCTCTCGTTGGAAGATGACACGTTCCACTGGGGAAAAAATAGTCTGTTTCTTTTCAAAAGCCTTGTTTTTAAACTCGGCTTTGTTAACCCTCCCACCCACCCCACCTTTTTTGGGGGATCATCCCTCCTTTTTGACAAAGAAAGAAGCAAACAAACAAAATTACACAGCCCTCTCCAACAGCTCCCTGTAACACCCTGAGGTCGGTGAGTCCAGGTGAATTTGTGGCTTTAGTTTTCTTCACCATCTAAAGCAGAAGTCCTTGTGGCTGAGCTGAACAGGCTCACAAGTAGGACAGGAAGGGGACAGCTGTAACTCCAAAGGCCATACAGAACTGTGAAATGAAATTCATACAAATAGCTCCTCTTCTTGTCCTAATTAATGCAGAGCAAAGCTGTGATGATCCTCAGGCATCACCAATGCTGAGCTGACAGCTCACACCTGATTCTCTGCTAGGCTGTGTTTTGTGGGATGATGTGTGGCAGCCGTTGGTGTAAGGCTGTTTCCTAAGCACTCTGCATTTGCTTTTGAAAAGCTGCTGGCTCTCGGGCCCTGCCTGCTCAGCAGCGGCAAAGCTGAATCGCTGCAGGGGCTTTTTACACGGGGCTCCTCCTGTGGGCACAGGAGGATCCGCCCCAGTCATGGCTTTGTTCTTTCACCTCAAACTGCTCGCGGTGCCTGAGCAGTCTTGATCCCGATTCCAGATCCCGCCTGAGCGCTGGGAATGCACAGAATCCTTTGTCTGTTAAAGGAAACCTCTGTCTAGAGTTCAGAACAACAGAGCAGAGGCCGAGATGTGGCCAGCGTTTGTTGCACTGGGTGTTAAACATAGGCAAATATTTATGTGGTGGGCAGGCTCAAGATACATCAGCTCAGTGTTTGAGCGACTTTGTAGTTAAGTAAAAAATCTGAAGTAGGACACTGTCATTCTGGGAATAGCTGCTGTGGTGGCAGTTCCTGAGAGCTGTATTTACCTTTCCATACAGACATTCCCCCTGGATTTATACACTGACAGCTTCTATGAGAACAGGAGGGCTGTCATTGAGGCCAGACTCCAGCAGCTTCACACAGCTTCCTCGGAGACACTGGCAAAGTTGGTTGCTGACGTCTGGACCACTCAGGAGGGAAAAGCTGCAGCCCTGGTTAACTGGGGACGTTTTATTTCCCTCCAGCAAGTCCAGGTAAGTAACTGTTGCCCAGCGTGGCACTCCAGTTAGGCTTGACACACACGGCCTTAGTGTGCTCACAGGTTGTACTGAGGCACTGAGCCACGGCAGATGGAGAGTGGTGGGAGGGAGAAACTGAGATTAGGGATTATTGCGCTGAAATCCCTGCACAGGTAGTGTTACAGTTTGCTCATATCGTCACTTTTCCTGCAACAGTAGCTGGGAACACAGCAGGAAAATCCATGTAAAAAACATCTACTTATATTTCTCATTACACGAGACTAAACAGAGCTGCGCTGGGCCGTCCAGTATTCTTGTGAGGGTTGGGAATTGGTTCTGCAGGAAATTAAAACCAATCCCATCCAATTCCCAAACGTTCTCTTGCAGAGCCTGGTCTCTTGCCTTGGAGGAACGTTTCTGAGCGGTGTTTTCCGGCGGCTTTCCAGGGACCTGCGGCACTGCCGGGGGGGCCTGCCCGACCTGCTGGTGTGGCGCTCCCACAGCCGCCGCTTCAAGGTGTGTGGGGAGCGCGGGGATACCCGGGGCTCCGCTGCCTTCCCTCGTGTAAAGCCTCGCACTTGTCGGCCCGCACAAATGGCAATTTCCTGTGGCGGTGGAGTGGGACCCGCAGCTCGGCTGCCGTGCCCCAGGGAGCAGCGGGCGATTATCGGCTCGTGCAGCCGCTGTGCCTGACCGTTCATGGGGGAGGGATCAACGCTGGCTGAGGCCGGTGGAGAAACGGGCTTGGATTAATCGAAATGTAAAGCACCTGTTACCAAACGGGCTTGGATTAATCGAAATGTAAAGCACCTGTTACCAATCAGCCACACGTTGGCTTTTTAGCAAGGAGTTCCACTGGCACCACTTAGACGAATCTGGACTGTTAGAGTCTACAACACTTGTGTCTGTGTCTGCTACAGAAATTGAGTAAACAGTCATGGATGGTGCTTGCACGGTAGTGGAATGGCTACTACAGGACTACTGTACATCTCATCTGTTAGAGCAACTTATGTGTTTATGATACAGAGCTGAATAGCAGAAATTAGTTCTCTAGAACGCCTGAATAAGCTGCTGTCGGTATCAGCTGGAAGAGGTGAGGGTGAGACAATCGATTTTTCAGTATGAGAGATCTTCATTCACCAGGGCTTCTGCCTGTGTTTTGGTGGATATTTACTATATAAAATTCCATTCTCTTACAGTTAAAATATGAAATATGGGGTAATAATTCAGCACCCACCAGACCTTCCATTGTGCTAAAATCTCCATTATTTTTGTTGCAAATAACAGTTGTAAAAAAATACTTTTTGTGTGGGAGCTAATGATCCCTCAGTTCCTCCAGGGACACCCTTCTAACCATCCCTGTTTCCTTGCAGCTGGTGGAGGTGAAGGGCCCCAACGACCGCCTGTCTCCCAAGCAGATGCTGTGGCTGAGCGAGCTGCACGAGCTGGGGGCTGCAGTGGAGGTTTGTCACGTGCAGGACATTGGGGGCAAGAGCAAACGCCTCAGCTGACAGAGGTTGGATCATGTGGGCACTTGGGTGTTCCTAAAGGAACAGCAGCACACACCAGTGGCTGCTGCTGCTTATTAAATATAGTTTCTTCTCAAATTCTGGCTTCTTGGAACATTACCGTAGTCCTTTTTAGCACAAAACATTCTAAAATGGAATTTGAGAAAGCTGTATGATTTATTACATGTCATTTTGTGCTCAAAAGAGCAGAGCCCTTCCCTTCTCTCCACAATTCCTGTCTTACTCTCTGAGGTAATCTGGGGTTTGCCCAGTGAAGAGGAAGAGCTGCCTTCAGACTGCATTGGCCTGAGAAAGCTCTGCTATACAGAAACTGGGCCATCAGGTCCTGCTCATTTCCATGGTGCCCTTGGGGCCTAAATTCATTATGTCTGGGCAACTCTCCTTGCAAGGTGTGAGTTCAGCCCCTTGCCAGGACTGTCAGGTCCGGTGTGGTTCTCTGCCTGTCCCCACTGACCATTCTGTATTTGAATTTAGCTCTTGTACATAAACAGACACAGGTGTTCAAGGGTGGCAGAGAGTAGGGCACAAAGCATTAATGCTGTTCCAGTGTGCTGTGTATGGAAGGATAATTTATGTAACAGCCCCTTCTGTTTATCTGTATTACCTGTATAAAGGGAGATATTTCTGGTGGTAGACAGGAGCCGGTCAGTGCCAAGATGACCTCACTCAGTACAGTCAGTTCCGCCCCACATAAATGGATGTGTTTGCTCATTCAGAAGTATGTCAGTAATTGGAACTAAAAAGATGAATTCCCTTTTAAGACACCACAATCCTGTGGGTTTCTCTCAATTTTAACATAAAGCCAACATCTTTTCTTTGGAGTCTTCATTCTCATACTGAGTAAGGCCCCTGGTATCAGAAATTCTGTTCACCATGCAAACTGCAGACACTATAATAGAATATAGCAAGAAATAAGATAATTTGCACATCATTTTTATTAATCATTTTTCTATAGCACAGTGTCCATGCTATTCTTGGAAAAAACCACACACACACAATTTTTTTTTTTGTTAGGGGAAGGGAAAGAAAACCACCTGAAGTTCACTGTGGAAAAGTACGAACTTTTATTTACTCTAATTTACTTCACATTCACAAGTCAGCATCAGGATTCTATAATCTTCCTGCCACTGCTACTTTACTCAGTAAATCATTATCAGGCACAAAGGTTTTAGTTTCAGTTGAAATGGTGAACTCTAAACCATCACAGCAACAGCATTAGAAACCTACTGCCTAGAGCAATTTGAGGTACAGATTTCTGTCTCTTGGTTAGAGGCAAAATTAAGATTTTCTCCTTTGCTTAAATACATGTTAAAATTTTTTTGGTTTTAATATCTTTCCATCTGAGAATAAGCCAAAAGGTTTGCCCAGCTTGCTACATTGTCATTAAAACACAAGGCAGTTAATTGATCAGAGTGGTATTGTGGGCAGGTGCACATGAAGCACACTGCAGGCCTGGGCAGACACACACAAATGCAGTTGTCAGTGCATTTCTGGAGGCAGGACAGTGTGCACAGGGCAGTGCCTGGAGGCTGAGGTGCCACTGCAGCCCCAGCCCTGCACTGGGGCTCAGCAGCCACAGGCACAGAGCTCCCCTGTGTGGTACAAAGCCATGACTCAGCCAGGAACAGCTGCAGTAATGCACATTTTCTACAAATACAAAAAGATGAGCTGCTTGGTAGCTTTTCTACTCTTGCAACATGAAAACGGCATTTAACAGTATCTTGTTTTAAATGGTGAACAGAAATGAAAATTTGAAAATATGTGTACATATATATACACAGACATATATATACACACTTGCATGTCAGTATTCTGTAGACAGAAGTTAGATACATACTCACACCCCAACATTGCTTTTGAAAGTTATTAAAGGTATTCAGAACAGTCCCTACTGACTTGATAAGGCAACTATGCAGAGTGGAGGATAAAATCAACACTTGGTACCTGTCTTTCGAAAGTGAATCAGAAAGTATTGAGCTGTTTGACTTGGAGGAAGCAGCAGCATCCACAGCACACCTTCACTCCCACAGACACAGCAGCTGCTCACACTCCTCAGCAAGGCCGTGCAACTCAAGGGAGCAGAACCTTGTCTTCAGGTCTAGGGAAAGGTGGATCCCTTCCCTTCCTCTCTGCAGGAGGTGCCCACCCTCAGCCTCTGCTTACCTAACTCCCTTTTGGGAATGGCATAAAATTTCTTTTTAAATCTGTTTGGCAAATAGATATTTTGACAGGTTTTGTTTATTATAAAGGCATATTATTTTTAACCCTCTCCCATGCTATATATATAAAATACAAAGACCCTCTGCAGCATCTGTATACATCTTAGAATTGAAATGTAAAAATGTCTGAAATTTCCTTATAAAAGACAATTCTGTTTAAATATAGTACCCATTTTCCCCCCAAAGGGTACTAGCCTAAACATTTTTTAATCCCACCAGCTGCTTTTGTGGAGCAATTTATTTACACATTTTTGGTACCTTTAAACCAAAGAAGTTATACTTTTAAGGAAAGAAAAAATAAAAGACACTATAGTTTTAACTGTCATTTTAAAAGAAAAAAAATTGGTACCAAAAGACATTAAGCACACAGGTTGAGGTCTTTATGTCAAGTATCAGGCCAGGGAAAGCAGTTAGCTAATGGGAAAAGAGGAATGGCAAAAGCAAACTAATACAAACATTTGAATAATGAACAAGTGAGATGACTGCTCCAGCAAGCTTGGAAATAAACACAACTGGTTTGTGGACCATTTAACGTGTGCTTAGCTCATCTTGCAACATAATTAGGCAATTGAGGTGAATACACGTTTTTTCCTCACAAACAGTTGCCTGGAAGCACCCGGCATTGTATCACAACAGCCCGTGCCTGCCCAATTGTGCACAGCACACACTCAACAGCTTCTCTGCATAGGAACTGGGTCTGGAAGTTTGGTTAGCTAAAAAGGCAGCCCCTCCCCTGACACTGTTCACCTTTGCATTGGCCCTGCCTTGCTTCCCTCTCCCAACAGTGCAAACACTGCACAGCCCTGGAGGTCAGGGAACAGCCTGGGAGCCAAACCCCACTTTGTGATTTAGGCTGTGCTGTAGATCAGTTTGGGTTTACAAACAAACAGATCTCCAAATCCTCTCCCCTCCCGTTTTTTTAAACTGGAATACACTGTGTATTCCCTTCCCACAGCTTTCTTTTTTCCCTGCTGAGAAAACAGAATGGCTCTGAGTCCGTTGCATAAGGCCTTTGGTGCCTTAACTGGTGAGGCAACACGTGCATAGAGGTTCAGTGTCAGTTCAACAGCCTTGGTGTTTATACAGAAATAATTTAATACAAAATACAGCCTTGCTTTTCAGAGAAGACAGCTGACAGGAGCTTTAACCTATGAGAATGACACATCACTATTTCTCCAACCTCCTGGAATTCTTCACACTCCTGCCTTTTTCCCTGTGAGTCCTTTTGTGGCACAGCATCCAGGGAGAGGCATCATTTTAAAAGGTTTCAGAACACCGAGGAGGCTGCTGCATTAAGCAGAGGGAGGCTGTTGGAAGTAATTCCCTCAGGCAGTGCTTGTGTGTTGCACTGTCCCTGTGGATGTGCAGTCTGCAAAAAGAAGGCACCACTCACTGCTCTTCTTGCAGCACCTGCACCCCCTCCTGGAACTGGTAACAAGGAGCCAGTGCAGGGCTCAGTCAGGTATGAGTTTGCTAAAAGCTACTTCATCCCACAAAAAATGGAGAGGGGGTTGGCAGGGATCGGGATCTGTGCAGGGATACAATGAGTAGTTGAGGTGCTCTTAATAAAAAGGTGAGGATCTTGTGGGATTTACACACAAGCTTAACCTTAAAGAGGGAACACCTACAATCCATTTCTTGTGGATGCCAGTTGTTTCCAGAAATGGAGAGGGGGAAGCAGGGGATGGATCAAGAACTTGCCACAACAATCTGTTTTAAAAAGGTGGGGGGGTGTCAGCTGCATTAGAGTAATCCTGCTACTGTTTCCTCCCAATTAAAGGCACTTCTAAAGCTACAACAACACCATATCTACAGTAAATGTTTTAAGGTTAACAGTGCATTGTCCTGATGTGGATTTCTATAGTCTAAAGTCAAGCTTGTGACAAAGAGCACAAATCGGACTAATTGTTAACAAACACATTTTGGGGAGAGAAAGAAAAGGGGACAACCCCTTCAATGGATACACTGCATTAGCACAATGTAGGGTGATCACTCATGGAATATTAGTATGTTTGTATCTATGCAAGTTTTACTCCTGAAGAGGCAGTCTGATAAAATAGTATATTCCCAGACTTCAGCTGTCAGTTCATCTCCACTGCACTACTTTGGCTTTCCTGTTTTATCAAAGGGTCACTTCAGTCACTTTCTGGGAAAACAAAGGTACTTCAAGCAGAACCCTCACTAACAACCACACCAAGCCTTTCAATTAGCTAATGAAATGCTCTATCACTTGTAATGAGCCAAACCCCCAAGAACAGGAGGAACTGGGGAGCAGAAGCCTCAGGAGATGAGAACTACTGAAGACAAAATTGTGCGATTTGAAGCATGACTTGCCTTGCTTTTAAATATTTGTGCAAATCTTACGTAATGTTTGTATATAAAAATTATTACAGCTTTCAATGCTGCATTTAGCAGTGTTAAGTTAGAAAAGACAAAATGATATGCTGTGTTCTCCCCAAACCTTTGAACCGCCACATCACCTCAGTCTTCATTTGCAAGCGTCTCGGTGGATAGCCAGATTTTGGCACCACTTAAAAATTTGCTTAAAGGTGTTCCCAAAATGCTCCGTCTGCATAGGTTCCCTACGGGAGAAAATGGGAATGAGGAGGAGAGAAAGTCTGGGGCTCCTGAGGTGTCATTTAAACCATTTGCTCTGAAGTACATCCTGCTTTGATCCAGTTCTGAGCAGTGGCCTGGCAAGGAGGAGTTGCTCTTGCACTGGCGCAGGCTGCGGTTCAACATGTCCACCTCGTCCGCCAGCAGAGAGACTCTGTGGAAGGCGGTGATGGAGCCGCCGTGGCTGATCTGGGCCTCGGGAACCCAGCGGAAGTAGCAGAGTTTCCACAGTTTTATCTGTGTTCCAGAGAGATGGGGCAGAATGACGCCGTGCAAGTCAACAGGCTTTGCAAACCAGTCTCTGAAGTACTGCTCCATACTGTGGCTCTGCCCTTCCGCTGCCTGGAAAAAGTCCGGCTTCAGTTTTAGTATCAGAGAGTTTCTTCTTGGAAGGAACTCCTGCTCACCGATGATTCCGTTCTTCAGTGCTGGGGGCACACCTCGCAATGTGGAGCTGTAGTTTTTCTGCAGAAAATAAATACTGGTAATTTTCCAGTTCCAGGTACATTGGAATAACAAATTTCCCTGAACTGCCAGGATGCATCATCCAGAGAAATGTTGTGACCTTTACATAGTTCTGAGCTTGTGAGTAACTACTGCAGGCCTCACAGGGCAAACTGTGGCCTTTAAAAAGAAATACATATGGTTTTTTGTAGCAACAAATGATTGACTTATAATCAGTATTTACTGAAAATACCGACAACCCCGGGGTAAAAAGTGGCCTGTCATCACTTTTCCAAAGGTGAAATAATGCAAATGTTGACAGTGACTCAGCCACATCAGAAAATGTCCTAAAACACAAAGCCCAACAATTTACATCTTTACTTCTACAGAAAATCGTTTTTTAAGGCTGGGAAGCCGCGACAATGAAGGCTCCTACTGCTAATGCAAGGGCAGCTGCAGGCTCCCCAGCAGGAGCCCTGAGTGTGAGCACAGGGTGAGGCAGACCCCGCAGAGCCCCGGTACCTTGGAGCGTTTGAAGGTGCGGAGCGCGCCGTTGTGCACGCTGGGCGCGCTCTTCCCCACGTACAGCGGGTTGTGGAACAGCAGCCGGTCCCGGCTCGAGAACTGAAGGGACCAGTCCCAGACACACGGGAACCTGAGCCCTTTCTCATCACCCAGCTGAATGTTTTTGCTTATAGCAAATTCCTGCAAGAAAAGTTAACATTCAGGCAGATTAAAATCAAAGAAAATGGGCTTCTTGGTGAATCTTAAAACCAGCATGTAACTATTGGGCAAAAAGGAGCAGGGTAGCATAACAGCAGCAAGACAGCTGAAGAAAAGAGTTGCTCTGCATTTGTGCAGTTACTTTTTATTAAATTGTTTGTTGGCTTACTCTTAACCTCCAAACTGGCATTTTACGAACTCGTCAATAGTCCCTCAACCTTTTTGTAAGGTTACTACCTCCCACTTTAAAGGGAAAATATTTAACAAAATAAGTAAGTTTCACCTTTATCAGCCATCAAATGTTTTTTATGCACAGTTCTGATAAACTCTAGTTTTCAAAAACAAATTTAAGTGTTCAGTTTTCTAAATGCTCCATTGTGCATTTTTATTGGAACTTTATGCAGCATCTCCAAATTTTTCAACTATTTAAACAATTATGTCAAGAGATTTCAAAGTTCGCCTGAGGCGTGAAATTCTGTTTATTGCCTGTCATTCTACTTTCTGAGTTCCAGATACAGATTTGCTTCCTAGAGGAGTACAAATAACAATGCAGAGCAGCAATGTTTTACCTAGAAAAACCCAACAAGATAATTCAATAGACTTTCTTCTTGAATAGTCACTCTCTCTGCACAGGTCACCTGAAAGTTGTTATGACTGTATTCACCTGGGGACACTCGGGGGTTTTGCCCCAAACAGAGTGTGCCCATGTGAAGGACACACAGGAAGCATTCAGCTGGGATGCTGTTATTTCCAGGGGGGCAGGCTGCAGCCCCTCCTACTCACAGTGCTTTCCTTGACTCGCTGGTGAGGGCAGTTGAAGAGGAAGGTGCCGAACAAGGAGATGCGGGCGCTGTCGTACAGGACGGTCAGGTACACCTCAGAGAACTCGAAGGCTGCTGGGTATTGTTCCAGCAGCTGCCAAACACAGTCAAGGAACATCAAGAACAAAGGAGACTGCAAAAAGAAACAAGAAATTATCAGATTTAACAGAAGCTTTCCCCAAATCATACCAATTTCTTTGCAGTTATGGTATTTGGCTGTACCATTGGTACATTACTCAGCCATAGGGTAAACTATTTGGAGTCTTGCATTTTTAATGATTTTGTGCAACTGTTACACTCTGTATTCCTGTTTAGCTGCTTCTTTCTCAGCACTATATTTACACAGCTTTCCCTTCTGTGTAAAAACACAGTCAGTTTTTTCCTGGGCTCACCTCATACTCATGCAGCTGCAAAAATCCTTTCTGCCATCTATATGTCCCTTCTAATTTCCAAATTAGTGCTTCCTTTCTACTTGTCCTTGTTTCTACAATGAATTTACTTCCTTGTTTGAAAGGACTGGAGAGCTTATGATTCAGCCACCTTAATTTCTAACCACATTTTCTAGCTCTTTTCCACAGCAGCCCGAGAATGGCAAAAGTATAAACCAATATTTATGTAAAGCTTCAGAAATATTTTCCCCTTCCCATTTTCACTCTTGAGTATATCCTTTCCTAGGACCAAAATAGCTGCTTTTCATTATTTCCCTCTTGGCATCTCATTTCTATATCCCTTCTCATATTTTCTCCACTTGGTGCTCAGTGCCCTTGGTTTATCTGTGGGTTCCACGCTCTGGGGATGTTCTTGTTCTGTGACTCTGGGCACAGAAAAAGGTTCCTAACCTGGGTCCTCTATGCTTCCACCTGCAGTTTGCAGCCCCTCCTTTGCCATGAGGAGGCCAAACAAGATGAGCTGGCAGTGCTGGAAGCTGAGCCCTGTGCTCCCCTCCTTCCATCAGCCACATCAGCTCATGCAGCTGTGGGGCTCCTCCAGCAGCTCCCTGCTCTGAAAGCACTGCAATGATAACACCACAGGGATGGAAACAGGGATGGGTAAAACACAGCAACACTACTCCCTCCAGCCCCACTCCTCACCTCCTTTGGTTTCAATTTGAACTGTGAGCTGTGCTAGTGTTTGTAGCAGTGAGATGCTTTCATGTGTAACCTTGATGCAACATAAAAACTCACTGGATTGCACCTGGTATTTCACTGATTCTCACACGGCTACAGAGGGCAAAGAAAAGATATCTCTACCCTGGAAAAAGACTTACTTTCCTCTGATACTATTATAATGAGATTGGAAAGTATTAAAAGGTAATTTTACTTTTAGATTTCCATAGGAATAAATGTTCAGGATGACATCAAGCAGATACTGTGATCACATGCAAATACAATTCATTTTTACCTCTTTGTCAGATCTCTTTAAGTGGTTACACCTATCTAAAAATTGATATCCTGCCATGACCCATTCCTTCTGGATTAAGCTTTGAAAACCAACAATTGTTCGAAAATAGGGATCCAGCATGACTTGAATGAGAGAAGCAGCAAGACAGCTCAGGTCCCGTCCCTCTTCCTCTGTGAATAACATACAGAATGTACAGAATATATAAGGTAAATGCACATGTACAGAATTAGATTTCAAAGAGCAAAGAGGTGCTACTAGGTCCCATGTTTTTCTTAGAATGTCCTTTAAAATATACTTCTAGTTGTTTCAATTGTTCTCATAATTAAAAAAAACCAAAAAACTAGAAGAAAATCACACTTCTTTTTTCTTAAACTGAGACTCATACTGTAGAAAGGGTTCCTGCAGTATCCAGCACAGCAGTGCATTCATCAGCCAACTGCCCAGTACTTAAACCAAGATGTGCCGAGGAGGAGGGTGTTCATGCTGCTGGAAATTCTCAACGTTTTTCCACCCTGAAGCGAGTTTTGGAAGGCCATTACATGGGGAGAGTGGGATATACCAGCTGAACAAGTCTTGTAAAAACTACAGAAATTACAGAATTACAGATATGAGCAAGTTTTTCATTGTCTTTTCCTCTGAAATATCTGTTTGCACAGACACAAGGAGTGGGCATTGAGTGAAATACTTTTGTCTATAGAACCTCTGAATTAAATTGATATTGCTTATGCAGGGACTGTTAGCCCAATTAACACAGTACAGAGGTTCACCCTAAGGTTTTGATTCTATCAGCATTATCAGAATAAAAGCCACAAAGACTCAAAGCAAAACACTCCTTTGATGCTAAGGACTATACTACAGTTCAGATACATAACAAAATTATTTTCCCTTCTAGTTCCCCAAATGCCTGAGATATTCAGAAGCCATGGGGTTTATGTATAAGAATTGCAGTTGATTTTATCTAAATCTGTTTATCTTCATTATCACAGTAATGCAAATAATTACAGCATGCTCTGTGTTGTATTACCTTGCAGAACTACAGAAACGTGCTTACACTCCATCATGTAGACAAGCTCAGCAGAATGCTTAAGAAAGGCTCTAGACAGGAAAAGAAAGTGATTTAACAGTTAACAGAAATACACACTCTACAAGAAAAAAATATTTGGGTTATCTATATTTACCTAACTTATATATTAAAACAAAAAATCCTTCGACTGATGCACTGCTCATTTACAGTGCTGAAAGCTTTGCACATTCCATTGAACATCATTTTATTAACAGTACCAACCTAACGTACTCCAACCAGCGAGTGTTTTCCAGTGAGGACAGCCACTTCTCTTCGGTTTCATCAAAAGGCTCTGCAACAGGGACAGTAATTACACTGCAGAACAACTTCCAGCAACAGTCCCTGTCAGCCAGGTCAATTGGAGTTCACTGCATGTCAGGAAAACAAGCCCCATAAGAGAAGGAATGCCCAGCGTACCATTGACACAGAGCTGTTTGAGTTTGTTGTGTGCAGCCTGGATTTCCTGGATGTTGGGGAGACACTTGTCCAGGTCAGATTTGTAAACATCACTTCTCAGGGGATGGCTTCGAGTTATGGCATTACAAATCCTGCAGGAGAACAATCAGCAGGTTTATTGTTGGAGAGGAAAGAAACAGTCTTTCAAGAAACATGCCACTGTGTAACTGCAAACAATTAAACCCACATAAAAATGCACCTCATTCTAAAAAAAAGTTTACTGGTTCATATTCAGGAAATACAGTCTCTCCAAAGTCCCTGCACTACAACACTGGGGTGTCACATAGGGCCACCTGCAGTGCCACCCACTGCTGTGTCACACAGTCACCACTGGTGTTACCCTAACCCTCTGATCCAAGAGTGACACAACAATCATTTACCTTTGATCAATTCTTCTCTGCTGCAATACATCTTTAATGTTGGCCATTCTCACAAGGGCACTCCCGTTAGGGTGATTCCAGGACCATAACTGACATGGGGAAAAACACAAGAAACAACAAAATCCTGCAGGTTAGAGCTATTCTGTACCAATTTTTCCCTCAATGCCATGCACAGAACTCTGTTAATTGGCATACAGAGCCCCAAGATGAATACTCTGCAATGACCAGCAGCTGTACCAGAACAAAGAGACACTTACAGGCATTCGCCTCCCAATGAAGGAGTAGGAGTACAGCTTCAGGTCTTGATCTGCTAAGGAAGACGGAACCACAAAATATTCTGGAAGGCTTGTGGAAAAAACACGATAAAAAAGGTTACTTTTCCCTGTGTTTTTTACCATCTTCCCTCGTGCTGCAGTGCTGTGTCACCAGATCAGTGAGGCTGCCCCAGAGCAGCCCCTGGGTGTGGCTGCCACTGTGCCATGTGAGGGCTCAGCCACAGCACCAGCACAGCCCCGAGGACACTGGTGAGAAACTCCATGTTCCACATGGAAGTACAGAAGCACCAAAGCAACAGATGCCAAAACATGACATTTCCTTTAGGGACAAGACTTGCAGCATCTTTCACCTGGGGGCCTCTCCAGAGAGCAGCACAATGAAGAGGTGCAGTGCACAGCTGTGGGGCACACAGGACAAGCCAGCCCAATTCCCTCCTGTGGTGTCCCAAGAGACACTTACCAAGTGGAGATCATGTAACCTTCATTGACTGAGCAGACTCTCCACTCGGATGCTCCTGTCCTTTTGATTTCTCTGTCCCAGTCCGAGTAGGTTTCAAACAGAGGAGTCTGCTGACTGCTGCCACTGCCGGTGCCACCGCCGCCACCTCCTGGGTCTATGCCGTTCACCTTCTTTGCTAGGAAAAGGAAAGTCATCAATGCCCATTAAAAAAATAAATAAAAACCAAACTCTTCTCCTTCCTAATTACAAAAATAAGCCATTAGCATCAAGACTAGTATTATCTATATTACCTACTGTTGTATTACAAGAAAGTGGTGAATTAATGGCAGCTTGATGATACATGAAGATGGCAATGTATTTTTTCCCTGCAGTTTCCTTAGAAAAGCAACACAAAATTGGCCTGCTGTGCTGCTTGATAGAAGCCAAGGCATACTAATACTCAGGAACAAATGTTATCTCCAGTCATAGGCTTTCTTCCTTCAATATACCAAAGTCTGCAATGTTTTAAAAACATGAACCCTTTATAGGCTACCCATTAATAGCTACCATGTCAAGAAAGCAAAATAAAACTTATATAATTTCAGCAACTTTAAATGACTGCTGTATTAACAGCAAATAAAAGAAATGGAAGGCCTGTTAAAATATTGGTGTTTCTATGTAGATTTATATCCACACAGAAAGATGGCCTATCATCTCCTAGGGCCCAGGAGCTTAGAGAGGCTGTTACTATACAGAAAGGTCTCCTTTGCTGGTCATTCCTTAGATGCCAAGGGGACAGTCAGCTGTGTCAAAAAGAAATTACATTTTGTTTCTTGACATCTAAAGTACATTTTTAGATGGAACTGGAATAAACTGAAATTCAGCCCTGTTACCTCCCCCATGAAAGCTCTGAGCCTTAGCAAGAGCCTCCCCAAGGGAAGCAGAACAGCATCACAGCTCTGCTGACATCCCATAACCTGTGTGGTTTCTGCTTTCTGTATCTATCAACTTCATTCTTGCACTGGCACTCTGACTACTTGGGATTTTCAGAAGAAAACAGGACTAAAATCAGATTGAAGTAGTTCTTCAAAGATGGGAAACAGAGAAATACAATAACTACAAAAACATTCAGTTTTCCTGGTTTTTATATATATATACATATAAAACTATCAAATATAGCCTGGGAAAAAACAATGTACACATAGACCAGAGCAATGCAGGCTTTTTATGTTCCTCAGGAAGCACAAAGACAGCATTTCACATTTTACTTTACTGGGAGTAGCAGGGATAGAGAGTCATTAAACAGCACTGGAATTGCAAGAGCAAAGCCAGAGATCTATGGGACAAACATCAGGGTTCACGACAACAAGACACCCCAACCCCAAAGAATTTCAAATTCTCTTAGGAACTGCAACATGGCAGAACAACTCTCCTTTGCCATTCTGGTCTGCTGCTCCAGAGGAACATTTTTACCCACCTTATGTAATTCTTCCACTAGGTATTTTTCCATATAGCAAATGGTATTTTAGGGACAGAGTAAAGGCAACTTTGTGACAACCTAACATTTTATTGCACTTTTATCTGCAAATTGGCTTCCTCCCTAGTACTTTATAACATGAAAATACATGGACCTTAATAATTGCCCAAGCTTTATCTGAGGTAAGAAATTCCATGTGTAATTATGTGTGCACCATAATCACATGCACACTTATTCTTGTGCATGCACAGGGCATTCACAGAGGCACCTGGATGAAAACCATGCATTGTTTGGCACATTTGAAGGCCTGATCTCGAATTTCCACAAGGTTCATGTTTAGTGACAGGCAGGTCAGTGGTTTCTAGTGGCAGCTGCTGAGTCCAGGTGTCAGTGGCACAGCTGTGCAGCAGCACACTCTGTGGGGAGGCCTGTCACCCTACCCTGCTGGCTCTCAGCTGTGCCTGGGCTGGGGGACACTCGGCAGTGGCCGCACAGCGTTACGCTACAAATCGCGTTCCAAAGGCATCTTTGCAGGCTTACCCAACTGACAACTTGGAGACTGGCCTTGAGCAGAGGGTGTGCTCCAACTCAGCAGGGCTGCTGGAGGTTTTGAGTGGTAAGAACTGCCTAGTAAGCCTCTAGGAAAGGAGGTATGGAGTCCCAAGTTGCACAAATCCTCCTGCAATACCACCAGAAGAGAAACTTATTCCCAAAAGAAGGGCAGGTGAGCAAGCCTGCCTGATGGGACATTCACTGGGTACCCAGAGTACCAACAGAGACATACAACAGGAGGATGGAAGCATGGACTGAGGAGTAGGAGTACTCATGCTGGCACAGTTTGGCTTTGTTTCAGATAGGGAAGACATTTCTTTGGATTTTGGTCATTAATGTCTATCCCAATGAATGACTTATAAACATAAGTAAGAGGCTGGGTGCAGAACAAGCTGATTTTGTTACCCTTGGAGAAAAGCCTTAAATGCTTTTTGCCACTGCTTCTGGACAGAAGTCTCACTAAAAATACATATCACAGAACAGGAAAAAAAGTACAATCCAAGTACTTTCATCCTTACCTGGATTATGATATATTTCCCCAACATACTCAAATGCAAAGAGCAGCTGAAGATCCGTTGGCTGAGAATAATGAGCTATTGCAAGGCACACCTAGAAAGAGACATTTATTACTGTTATTTATATATCTATATAGACAAAAAATTATTTCCTTTTATTGTAATGGTGTCAAATATGCAGAGCTGTGAAAAAGCTAAAAATCACTCTTCTGATATTCTAAGTACTTTAATCAAAAGAGTACTTATTAATCCAGCAGAAGAACCTAAGAGCAGTTAGGGTCAGTTTGAAAGGTCCAACCCAGCACTGTTCTGACAGCAGCCAGCAATCAGTGCTTAGGGAAGAGGAGAAAAACACACAAATAACATAATGGAATTTTACCAGGACAATTTTGAACAATTTACAGTTCAGGCATGTCCTGAACTAAAACCTGGTATCAGTATTTAACAGCATTTGACAGATATTTCAGCTACAAAGTTGTCAGTTGGGCCAGGAGGTTTTTCATGTGTGACTTCCTTTTAAAAAAACCTTATTGGTTCTTTCCCTAAGATTATTCAAATTAAGAGTGCAGCAGATGATTTAGGATTAGATCCTAGACTTAAAATTTCTAGTCTCTGTCTCTTTGAATGTAGATATTCACTAATACATACAAAAGATTTGACAAAAACCCTAATGTCTAGAAGAATCAAATTCAGGAAGAAAAAAAATCATGTAGACATTGGTGCTGTTATTCTTCAAATTTCAGGACATGAATGGAGCCTTCAACTTTGTCCTTTTCCCTCAGTATTTGCTTCTACATTTTACTAAATTGTACCTTTTAACCAGGGACATAGTGTAAGCCCACATTCTTATTGCCCAAATTTTTTTCTTTTCTTTCTTCCTTTCAACTTTTCCCAACTTTTCATATTTAGAAACGCATTTACAAAATTTATTCAGACTTTAACAATTTTGAATATTATTTTGAAAAACATCCTGTGCATCCAAGAAATTGTTTTGTGTTAGTGAAGGGAAGTGTCCTTATTGTGATAGACATAACAGAAAGATTTTCACCACAGAACTGAAGGAATATCAGTGCTGGCAGCACTGGGCAATGAGAACAAGGCTCGAGAGATCAGTTATGCTGAGATCTGCAGGGAGAAAGTTGCTGTATTTTTATTGTTTGTATGCAACATACATGGTGTTATGGAACCTTTACTGTATTTTTAATTACTTTGGCTTTTGATGGGGACAGTCCTCATTGTTTATAAAACCAGTAATGACAGCAGACTAACTTGAGCTGAAAATGTTATTTCACAAACACTCAACAAAAGAATTCCAGTGGAGTCTTAGAACAACGGTTCCTTTAACTGTTCTCCCCACACTTTCAGTTCTACAATGAAACTGCAAAGGAAAATAGAGGACAGAACATTCCAGGGGTGACAACCCCCAAAAACCCAAACAGTACAAGTGTCCCTGGAGAACAGTATAGCAGGACTTTCCTAAGGAACATTTACGAGCTCATTTCCAGGATTTGATAACATTTTTAATGACATAACTGGCAGCCATGCACATTTTACTAAATCTTGTGATTTCAGTGTATGAACCAAAGCAGAAGAAGCCAGCTATTCAACAATACTTGGCCACTTCTAACAGATTACTTTCGGCTATCATTCACAATGAAACAAAATGGAAATCTGTGTATATGCACATTTGGACTTCCATTTTTCTATGTAGCTTTTCACTACAGTAACTGATTTTAGTAGAGCTACTCCTCATCTTCATTTATGGAGTGAAAGTTGAAAGCCTTTTACTATGCTAATCTACTCTCAAGGCTTCAGGACAAACTGCAGGAAAAAAATTCCATCGTGCTGCCAAATAACACAACAGAAATACAGTAAAACCTATTTTAAAATAGGCAGCAGCTGAAACCTCTGTCCTTTGATTGCCACATCTGAAAAATGGAGTATGTGTGCACTGTGTGAAGAGGGATAAAATGGAGGGGGGGAGATAGTAACCATCCAGATCTAGTTCCCCACAAAAGATATGAGAGCATAGTTGTGCTTTTAAATAAAGCAGGAGGTGGAAAATGCTCTGGGTGTTCCATGGAATAGATGTAACTCACACCATGTATTGCACAGGTGTAACAGTCCACCTACAGGTTCAGGACCTCTATTTCTCTTATTATAAAAAGTGGTAGATTTATCCTGCTACTGTCTCTACTTCTACATTTTAGAAAAATTCCACTCATAGATACACTAAGTACTGAAGACATACTAATTTTCTGTTTATTCCTCACTAAATCCCTATAATAGCTTTATTGTCTCAGAGATTCAGAAGACAAGCACATTCCACAGATCTCAGCAGATTATGGCCATAAGTAGAACGCTCTAAATTGGAAGACAAACATGTTTTACAGGAAGCGTCCTCATATCAAACTCAAAAATGTTTGGTATTCTTGCCAATTTACAATTGTGTAAAGCTGAAGATATTTAGGCCCAGACAAATAACAAGAGAATAGGCTGCTTGTTGGAAAGTTCATTTATTAGAAGCAGTAAACACAATGGCTGTAGTTTTTCATAGTACAAAAGCCATTTCCCTATGTCAGTGTCTCCTGCTCAACCCCTATCTGAGAAAAATAAATGATGCTTTCAGGGCACACCCTCCTCTTCAACAGGAATTTTACCAAGGGCAAGAGCTTCAAAGTATTGCTAATGCTCTTGCAGAAGAGTTGTGAACAGCAACATTTCAGATGTGCTATATTAGCACAGCCCTGCATTTTCCCTCCTTCCTTAAGCCAGGCTCCCTGGCTTATGAACTCTCTGGAAAAATACTGTTTTCCATTGCTACTGCAGTTCCTGTCCCAAGCAGACACCTGTGGTAGAAAGTCACACAAGCAGGACTACATCCAGTCCCACAAACAGGTTTTGTTCATTTTCCTAGGCTGGAAAACCTATTGGGAAAATAAGCCGCCAGCACTAAGAGAATTATTAAATTTGTCTGTATTTTTAAAAATACCTTTTACCTTTGCCCAGGGAAGTTGTAGCTGTGCCATTCCTGAAGCATTCAAGACCAGGACAGGGCTTTGAAAAACCTGGTGTAGTGGAAGGTGTCCCTGCCCACGGCAGGGGAGTGGAATGAGATGAGCTTTAAGGGCCCTTCCAACCCAAACCATTCTGATTCTGCCATTCTCTAAGTTACTTCTGAAAAAAGTTTTCTTCATCCCCTTCAAAGACAGTATTTTATGCATTCCCAGTGCCTTGAAACAGTACCAATTTTGTGATCTGTATAAACAATTAGAACAAGATAATAGAGTTGGGGAGGCAGGAGGAACACATTAGAAAGGGTCAGGACCGTTTGCCCAAACCTCTTAAGAGTTTCATATTATTGTTCATAACAATTAGGGAAAAAAAAGGGTCCCCTCCATCCCAAGTGTTATGACGTAGGAAAGGCAACTTTTGATTGCAGAGGAAACAAGATTTGAGATAAAAAAATTTCCTTCTGTTTTGACTGAGCATGTGATTCTGGAACGGCTCTCATGCTCATTCAAAAAAGCTTCCTGAAGGAAAAGAACTGAGGGAGTTGCAGCCGAGAAAGGGATGAGAAAATGAAGATACACTGATGGAGGCACAGGGTGGTGCCATTCTGGGGCACTGCCAAGAGCCACGTGCACCGTGAGGCAACACACTGGCCTTCACCTAAGAGTCTGAAGATCTACAAGCCTCACCTTTTCATACATTTTATTTTCTCAGTCTAATGTCAAATACTGCAGTGCCTAAAAAATAGCAGGAGTTTTCAGTTTGACTGTTTGCTGTCATTTTTGGAACAAAATAATTCCTTTCTTCTAAGGAATGTGAAATGCTTCTTTTTTTGCACCGCCTAACTTAAGACTTCCCCAACTTGCTCACCCTTGCTTCCCCATCCTCCACTTCCTCCCACACCCATCTGGCTTTCCTTCCTTTGGAGACTCTATCGTTTTATTTTAGAGACAAAACAAAATTAAACTGCTAAACAGTGGTGAGTGCAAAATTCCATTCCTTCCTTTTTTCCTTAACACTTGTTTCCCAAATATCCACTAATAAAAGTGAGGAAGAAAATATTTACCTGGCTGACTAACGATGAGACAGTATTTTATTAGCATATATTGGCTGCAACAAGTACTGAGGGTATTTTTCTAACAGAACTGATTTTTAAGCTTCTCCATAATAATTTACCTGAAAATAAATGTCTTCTCACAGTGTTTCTGCTCAAAGGCAAAGAAAAACACCTCTGAAAGTTCTGCCAACATTACCCATGTGTCTACGTGTAGTCAAGTCTGTCAGACTGTCCACGTCAGAAACCTGCTGTCCAACTTGGATCCTTCTTTTCACAGCATCCAAAGAGATCCTTGGAAAGAGGATCTTTCTGAGATCCTCAAAGAGAGACTTGGAATAATCTCTATTCTAGTTAGGCAGCTTAATTAGTTATTCTCCCTTATGCCCTGTTCAGCAAATAGAGACACTTCCTTAGGAACAGATTACACTCTCTTTGCCAACACCAATTTATGTCATTGGATGCTACTGAGTATTTCCAGTACATGCAAGGAACTATGCTTGAAACAAATTACTTAACTGCATAAAGTTAGCATCTCTTGTCCTTCCAACTATTCCATACATTTAAAGCTCGTTTTGAAAAATTAATTGCCATGGGCACTGTTTTTATATAACTATTGCTCTAAACAGAACATTTGCAATCATCTGGCAACAAGTAGAGACATTTATACTCCTGTATTTTGAAATGCATATTTTGGTAGGTAGATATTTTGTTTTGACCTACCAAGGCTTTATTTATAGAGTGCTACTCCTGTGTATTACTAAGATGACATTTAATTATAGCCTGATCTAATCTTGGCAAGTCTGAAGAGAAAGGTGGACCAGGTGATGATGTCCACAGGCCCCTCCATCCATAACCCCAATTCCAGGGTCAGTCCTCTCCTACAGCATTCTCCCAGTCAGATGGCAAAGCACCCTCAGCCCAAGAGCAGGCTTCCCCTCACATCAGAACTCAGCTACACTTTAACTCTTGGTCTTCCCTACAGAAGTTATGCAAACACAGTTATTTCCTAGTAGACAGGCTACCAAAATTTTCTTGTACCAAAAGTTGGAGGAAAATATAGATTAACGAGGTACTTCAGAACTTTAAGGAGGCCTGATCACTGTCTTCTGTTTTTAAACATCAGGACAACCTTGCTAATGGGTACTACCTGAAGGGCAGGAACAGAAACCAGATAAAAATCTTTCCATACTGTGGTGCCAGCATGCCATCTAAATGTCAGAGAGAACAAAACAACTTCATTCAATATGCTGTGTAAGACCACTCTAGATATGTTCACTGACATCCCAAAATCATTTAAGCAAAATCCCAATACAGGAGAACTTATTTTAATGCTAACAGAATAATGTTATTATGGAAATACTAGATTAGATTAGCAGAACCTGACCTCCCTTCAGTAAAAGTGCTTTTGTGCTACACCCACATAAAGCTGCAGTGACCCACCTGATGCATCGAAACTGCAACAGTAACCACAGAGCTGATATCTGTACAAGTTTTCTTCCTCTCCACTAATTCTGGTATTTGAAAATGGCAGTTGTTACACTTTTGGTCACCACCAGCACAAGCTCTACAACCACACAGGCTCTGCTTCTCTAGACCTAGCTGTTCCTCCTATCAGAAGAAACCATCTAATACCATGTAATTATACATGCCTAATGTAAAGGCCTTCATAAAAGGGTTTCCCTGTTTGCTCTTGCATAAGAAAATGCAGCACAAAGAATGTTAATGAGATGCTGACTTTATTCTCTCCTCCTCCAGGCTAATCACTCTGCTCTGCTGTGACAGCCAATTAGAAACAGTTGCTGTAAAGATATTGCAGGAGACTGCTGCTCCAGGGGGATTTTGGAGAAGCTGTGCAAGGGAATGATTGCTGAAAGATTGCCAAACGTGGAAGGTTCCAACCAGCACAGGGGCAAGGCCAGAGCGGGGTGGTTCATGGGGGGCTCCTGCCCGCACTTCTCTGGGAGGGCAAAGGAAAGGGCTCGGCAGGGTCAGCAGCTCTCGGTCAGTTACTGCACACAGACTTATGCCTGGGCAGATGGTCCTTGGGACTTACGGGGCTAAACTCAACCCCGATCCCACTGAGAAGGGGAATTGTTAAGCTCTGAGAGCAAAGTGGGTCATTCCTTACGAAAGGCCGGCAGGGGAGCTGGGCCAGAGGCGGGAAGCGCTGCCGAGCCGGAGCCCCGCTCAGCCCGGCTCACACAGCCCAGCTCAGCTCAGCACAGCCCAGCACAGCACAGCCCCGCTCAG